>CAJQUN010000057.1:1603518-1770466 GCA_907163345.1 Haberlea rhodopensis | reverse complement strand
GAGAAAACATTTTATCCTCTAAGCTCTATATACTTGAAACGATTATATATACTCTAATTTTTCGGAAAGGACAAAAAACTGATGAAAAATTGAGAACTAAGTTGGGAAGTTAATAGGCGATCTTGCGATTTATCTCTTTATCTCATGGTCGCATAGCTATTATTAAACTCCCCCTCCCCACCCCCCCTGCCCAAAAACAATTTTTTTTTACCCTAGAATATTTTAACTTTTTTGTTTTTTTTTGCATTTTTACCCTTAAATATTACATTTTACCTCAAAAAAAAAATGCAGTTTGCCCTCCCTTAATTTGTTTCTTGAACCCTTAAAAAATTCTTTGCCCTAAATTTTTGAGAAATTATTTTTTGCGCCCCCCTCCCCCGTTGTATAATTTCTGGTTCCGCCCCTGGTCATACCAAAGTGGTGGTTACTCTAGGTGCTCACACATTATAATATAGTATATATTATTCTATACTAATGGCCGACACACACGCGTTTTGTGAATGAAATTTTAAATTTTCTATATTGTATATGTATACTAAACTTTTATGAAATATCTGATTTAAATATGATATTTTATGCGGAAGAGAAAAACTGTCGCACATATTTGGAAGGAAAAAAAACTGGTGAAAAATTGAGAACTAAGTTGGAAGAAGTTAATAGATGCTCTTCCGATATTATTCATTATCTCATGGTCTCATAGCTATTACTAAAGTAAATATAGAGTATTTTTAGAATTTCACAATGGTCATACCAAAGTGGTTACTCTAAGGTGCTCACACATTATAATATAGTATAGATAAGTATGCTGCAATATAATTTTATTATAAAATACTTTGATTAATTATTATGATTTAGATTTAAATAGAAAATGGAGGTTGATGTAGTTTAAATGGAAAAAGTGGAGAAATAAGAAATGGAAAAGTGGTGGAGTTTACAATTAATTGTGGCAAACAATTATCATATGTTTAACTAATTTTGAAAACACTGCATAAATATTTTTTGGGTTAGTTCTGTTAGTTTTCATTGTAAGGAGGACAATATTAGAATTATGAAAAAAGCTTCACAAAAAAATAATTACTAAGGGCCGGGGCTCTTGAATTATCCATAGTAATATTCGTCTTTAAGACCTCGGAAAGGTGTTTTCATACAATTTGGCACGTCTACCATACGTGAGATTGTTTGGGACGAAAACTTCTTTTCAAGTTCAACACAAAGGAACATACTCCATTTGTTCATGTAAATGTATAAATAAAAATCTTAGGTAATTTTACCCTATTCGAATATTACACGAACTCAATAGAACAATAGCAAAAAGATATTGGTTGAATAAGAAAGAAACTAGCCCCATGCTGCCTATATATAATCTAGAAAATTCGAAATGATGACAATATGAAGGACAATTCATGATAATCCAACTATACTGACAAGTGTGGAATCCTCATGATTACCACCTCAAATGTGGTTTACTCTCAAATATTTCCAATCAAACATCATATATGAAATTAGCAGCAGTATGCTAGATAAATGAAGTCAAATTCGGAAGGATGAAATAAGTAAAAGAACCGTTCCCAATTCTCATTTCATGCAGCCAACTACTCCCATTAAAAAATTCCCTACTGTCGTCAATGAGTAAAATAAACCTTCAAGTTCTAAGAAGGCACCATATGAATTTAGACGGCATAGACAAGGAGTGCCTAGTTTCAGAAATATATAATTCTTAATCAATTATTAGAGATTGGAAGAAAAATAACCAAAAACATGTCCCTGTTTTAAGACAAGAATTATTTCTATTCATGAGATTTCGAGATTTTTAGAGTTCAACCAAGTAGCTCGGTTTTGGACCACAAATATTAGTCTACAGTTTGCTAGGAATTAAAAAAGATTCGAAATAAATCCTAAGCTGCATGCACAAGAACGATACAATATATGCCAAGACAGCCAAATAGTTAAAGCCGTAAACCTGCATAACAAAACATGAGGAATTAAGAGCGGCTCTATTTCCAAACAAGAAAATAGAATATAAAAAATAAAGCGAGAGTTCAGAGTAGTAATATTGAATTTCTCACTTTAAACAAAGTCTCATAGACGCTGGAATTGTTTTCAATCTATGAAGATTACGTTTCTTGATCCCACTTCTAAATCGTAAGCTTCCTGAGCATTGCGTTCCAATAGAAGTTACATGGTGTTGCGCGCTCCCTTCAACTGTTTTCTGTTTTAGGTACTCTGCTGCCTTTGTCTGGACTGAATCATCACAAACATCATCGTGGTTTTAAACACATTACAAATCTTTCAAGTTTTCTGAATTCAGTTGTTGGAGGATTAAGCTCTCTCAACTCAATAAGACTTTCTGTGTTTAATTTAGAGGGTTATACGTGTAACAACGAGGCTTTTCATCAAATCAGGTCAAATAAGATAATTGGAAGTAGTTCACATTATGACGCATTCATCCATTTAGAGGCATATTTTTGTTTTGATAGTGAAATAAGATAATTTGAAGTTAAAATGTCAAGAGAGACAAATGGAATAGTACATTGTAAATGACTGTTGGAGTCACTACTGGAAGGAATGGGAGCGAGAAACAAAGAATCAAGTATTCTAGAATATTAAATGCAAAGAAGCGACTATATAATATAAGTATTATAATATACGATGGTGTAAGAAATGAAAGGAGCATCTCTCTGTCGCGACTGAAGGTAGATCAAATGGTGGTTGGAAGATAATGCAGATAAAAATGGCTTGGATTTCATCACCGTTGTGAGTACAAGAGAAATTGAGATTTTTATAAATTCCACCTGAGCAGAAGGATTTCAGTTGATTACATGGTGAACAAAGAGAGCGATATAGTCGAGCTTATAATATTTGGAAATAACTAAACTTTCAGATTCATCGTCTAATTTGACTTGAATAAATTTTTTTTAATACAGTGAACAATTAAATGAAGCTACAACACTTACAATTTAAGCATGCCTCTTAGTTTAAAATAGATACTCATGCTGCATTTCAAATCTCTGGAATTCAAAATGCTACATTTACAATGTCAGGATAACTATACTAATTTCAGTAAAAGAATTGTGGCAGCTAACCAGCCAGATTAATCACATTTTAACTTTAGATGACCAACTCCCCCTTGAAATACATTTTGTATTTCTATTAAATTTATATAGAAAGAGATGCATAAATAACCATTTGTATACTAGATGGTAAATATTTTAACTTTCTGGTTAATTGAATTGATGAACCCAGCACAGTGTTAGGTTGACTTAACTTCCGTAAATTATTGTTTTAAGGGAGAGAAAGTCTTTATTTAGCTCATTCGCACTTCTCTTGTGCAAAGATTTTTCAGAGCTATGAGAGAAGCAGAAGAAATTTTGAAAGGATGTTTTGGAGAACATGATTTGAAAATACATATGATGGATGATATTGTTTGTAATAAATATTTAAAATGTAGAAACATAAAAAAGCATTTGGTGTTTCAATTGTGCTCTAATATTTTAAAACATCAAAATAGATAATCAGATACCAGATTGTGAAGACATTGAAAGTACAGCTGCATCCTTTAGTCTCTTGATATTCTTGATAATGTGCATGTCCTGTAAGAATTCTTCTGCTTTAGAGTCTGCAGCGTGATTTACCTTGAGGCAAATCAGTGCCTTATCACATATCTGCAATTAAAAAGACAAAAGATAAAATCACCTAGGATTTAACTTTCAGGCGACACCTTCTCACTGAGAAGTTAATGAGTAAAGCAATATCAAACAACTGGTACTGAAAGAATCAGATGCTCAATATTCAGCATCAAGAAAAAGAACAATCTAAAATCATACTCGTTGATACCAATGAGAAATTGTCTTGGGGAGAGTATCATATGCACATAACAAGTAAGTCAAAACATAATCCACGCTATAATTTATTTTACAGGGGACCCTGGTCTCTAATGTATGCCCTAGATCTATATAATTGCCGCTTTATTTAAGGTGTCTCTAGCCAGCGAATCAATTATTTTAGATCTTATACTAAGTGGTACTAAAATTTACAACAGAGTTGTGATACACCAAAAACTGGACTCAAATATTATGAAATGGTGATGTTTCACTTCTCTATGATATTTTAATCTTCTATTGACACTACGAATTTCTTGATATATACATTAGGCTTACAGTTTTAACACGACTCATAGAAACACATTCCAATAATTTTGGAGCAATGGATTAAATAGGGAGGTATTTGGTTAATATGAAATGAATGTGATTTTTTTTTTTTTTTACTTCTAAAGCTTCAATAGATTTGGTAATCTAGCGTAATTCTTGCAATCAAATGCTACCTTGATGTAGCATCCCAATATCAAGAATTTGATCACCGTATACCTTATTTGCTACAGAATAGAAGCCCTTTTCAATCGAATGTTCAGCCAAGGTCTGCCATTCTTCCAAAGAAACCTGAAGCCCAGGGTGAGTTCCCATCTTCTGTTCTCGCAAAATCAATGCTTCGTATCTCAATGCCAAGCAACTCTGCAAAACATCAAATTGCAAAATACCAAGACAATTATCAAGCTATTGATCCAAAGTACAAATACATAGCAACTTACAAAGAACAATTATTACTCTCTAACCAAATGTGGAGAAGCGGCAAGATCATATGAATTAAAACAAGAGTATTCCGTTTGGATGTAAACTAAGATCGAACAATTCTCTAGCCACAGGAAAAGATAATCAGTGCAATCCTCGCACATACTTTTTTGTGCCGCAGCAATAGAGTGTGTGTGAAAATTATGGAACAAAAAACACCCGAAGATTAAATAACAGCTGTGCATCACTTGATGTCAATAGTGGCCGCACTTTATTATATGTAACCGTGGAATGAAAATACTGCTAGTTATATCACTATTCGTTTTAAATCATAGTAAGCTGATGAAAAATTACAGCAATAGAACTATAACTGATAAATATACACTAGATATTTGATTGCCACTTACAATTCAAATATGCATGTTTTTACTCACAATTCAATTACTTGGTTTCAATTTTCACGGCAACAGTTATTGCTCGACGAGATTGCTACGGAAAATACAGCAATATAAATAGGAAAAAATACTATAACGCAATAAACAATTCAGAGCTTCAATCAGATATTTCTCAAACAATGCCAACAAACGACTGACCGAGTACCTCAGCGTCACCTATAAGAGCAAAAACACGGATTAGGAAATCAGCAGAAACAAGCTTCATCTCAACAGGCTCTTCCGCAATTTCTCGAATAATGGATAGAGATTCAAATCTCATGAACTGTTTTAAAGCCGATCTAACTCCAGTAAGAGTTTTAACGCTCTTAGAGACTAAAATCGATTCCAGAATACGAACAGTTTCCTCCTCAAAACTGATACACACCGAATTTGACCGATTATTACAATTCGAGCTCTTGAGATAAAATAAAAATAATAATCTGCAGAGCGTTATCTAAATAGAATCTGACCTTCGGTTATGAATTTTGGAGCGGAAAAATGTAAGTTGCTGCGTCACAGGAATAGCATCTGCCATTTGAAGTAACTGCCACGTTAAGATT
Organism: Haberlea rhodopensis; assembly: GCA_907163345.1. Lineage (NCBI taxonomy): Eukaryota > Viridiplantae > Streptophyta > Magnoliopsida > Lamiales > Gesneriaceae > Haberlea > Haberlea rhodopensis. The sequence continues at coordinate 1,764,907 of CAJQUN010000057.1, read as the reverse complement.
TGAAGCGACCTCCTTAAATAGCCAACCAAACGGACTATTTGAAGTTCTGGACCCGACCCGAAATAGTGGGTTTCTGGAAGGTGAATAAATATCCTATACGGGTTTCTTTTTATGAATAAAATAACAAAATAATTTGTGTTTTTTTATTATTATTTATATTTGGAGAACGAGGTTTACAAGATGGGTCTCGAGCTCGAGACATCCTACACCACGTTAGAGACAATACATGCCTCCAGTCCAAGAGGCATATGGCAATTATTTGATGTCTTTACATAAAAAATATTTATTTATGGTGAAATTTATTAGTGTCCGACACATTCTATATTTATCATTGGTGTGCAATATGTCTATGATTAAGTTGAACATAAATTAAAATTTACCTATAGAAATAAGAGAGCAATAATTATTATTTATTATTATTGTAATGGATAGTAATAAATAGTAACTTATTATTCATTTTAAAAAATTAAATTTTTTATTATTTTTTTTCAAATTTTTTGTTAAATAAATTTTTTTTGGATGTGCGGATTTAACCTGAACCGACTAGGAAAAAATATATCTTAATCGGTTGTTGATGCGCGCAACTTCAAATGTTATTTTTTTCAGTTTATAGTAAGATGTACATCATTTGTAAAAAAAAAATTAGAGTCAGTTATTTTTTTTTCATTCAATTAGAGTAGCATGTCATTTTTAAAAAATTTTTTGTTAAATTCAGTCATTTAAAATGTTATTTTCGAACAAATTATGAAAAAATGACCAACATACTGGTATCTGACACCGCGAATTCAAAAACTAGTGACTCTTATAAATGCGGTCCCTTTGGATGCTTCTTTCCACCTCATCATCCAACTTATGGCAATATCGGTAGAGTGTCCATATTTTATTTGGAACCCACAATATTTGTTCAAATGAGGTAGATGTGAAACCTTTTTCTGCATTCTTTGGCCTCTTCAACTTTATTCGATCATTACATATTTTCATAGCCCGTTCAAGGCTCATGGCTAGGGGTTTGTATGCCATAAAATGTCCTCTAACTCGGCCGTGATCTTCAATTTTTGCAAGCGATCGTTTCTTGTAGACCTCAACTATTTCCTTCTCTTTCAACTTTTCGCCGAACCTCACGTCCACTTTTTATTTGCTTTTGTGCATCTTCTAAGTTTATGTATTTCTCCGCTCGACTAAGGAGCTCATCATAGTTACAGGGAGGTTTCTTTACCAGTTATTTAAAGAACTACCCTACTTTTAGTCCTTGTCTAAAGGCGTTATAAGGACATTGCTTGTCATAGCAGGGACCTCCAGAGCAACCTTGTTGAAGCGTTGCATAAATTCCCTCAAGTTGTTCCTGTTGCTTAATGGTGAACAAACTCAGAGATGTATTTTTTGATATCTCTTGCTGCTAACAAGTTGGTTCAAGAGTGTCGAGCTAAACTCCTCGAAGCATCTAATGGTGTTTGGTTTTAGCAGGTTGAACCACCAATATAACGATCTTACTAGTATAATTATATGTATAAGAATTTTTTGTATGTAAAGTAGAATTTTTTGTATGTAAAGTATAGCTATATTGGGATAACTTCTCTATCAAACAAAGTATAACTATATTGGGATAACTTGACGGATGACTGACTGATGTTTTCAGGCTTCTTTTAGGCCACGGATGCACGTATTTCTGGCTTGGCCCCGTAGTGACTACTTTTGACATGATTGATCTCGCCCATATTGGATCTCTACTGGATCTCAGCTGCATATATTATGCTTAGGTTACTCAGTGTTTTAGATTTTATATTTTTGTTTTTCTTTGTTCTTTTTGTGTTGTTGTTGTTGTTGTTATTTCGTCTTTTGAGGAGGTCTTGGCCTAATATCCATCTTCTCTCCGGGCCTTATTTGTTTGTTGGTTTTCCTTTTATAATATACGTGTAGGGGTCTATCAAATCCTCCTAAAAATCGCTCCTAAAATTCGATACAGTTTAAAATCAAAGATAATCATCATATGATATTTTATTTAATAAAATAGTGTAGATATATTGGCATAATTAAATAGTTTTGAATAAAATATTTCGAACTTTTGAAAATCAAACTGAAGAGTGAAAAGACTTTTTATAAAACAAATTTTAATTTTGAGAAAAAAACTTGGATAACCCATAGAAGTGATGGGTAGAGATAGATTACTATCTCAGGATAATGTGATGAGTCAATGAGGAGAATATCAACCATTAGATATCAATATTCTTATCAAAGTTGATAAAAACATTATTATCTAATTGTTGATATGATCATAAGAGTACGGACATCGAAGTCGGCATCAAACCCACCAGCAAGATACAATTTGAATACAATGTGATTCTTTAATATTGCTCAAAATTTAAAATAAAAGTTTTTTAAAAAATATATTTTTCTAATAATCTCTTGTTATTTCAGTTTTAAAACTCGAACATGTTTATGCTCTTTAATTATGTAGTGAATATTTGTTGTTGGACCATGTTTTCAAGTTTAAATGTAAATTAGGGCAGTAAAATATGTTTCATTGTTAATAAAAGCCGAGGGAAAAAACCCTAGTTTATCTTCTCGCCCAACCGCGTTTACGTTTCATTAGTAGATTTAGACGATGTCTGACATGTATGGACAAGAAGGTGAGGGTGGAGGTTACGGGGGTTATGGTGGCTCTAAAGGCGGAGTATATGGAGAAAATAGTGGCGGTGGAGGTGGTGAAGGCTACGGCGGTATCATAGGTGGTGGAAGAGGCGGCGGCGGATACAGTGGTAATAGAGGTATTGGTATATGCCTGCGAAATCTGTGTCCAATATTTTGGGATTCATGACTTTACGGTTTTAATTAAGCACTGTATTTTCTTCAATAGTCAATTTTGTAATATGTGAGCGGATTCTGTATTTTTAGGAGGTGGTGGTGGGGGATACCAAGGTGATCATGGGGGACGCGGTGGAGGTGGCGGCGGCAGTAGAGGAGGTGGCCGTGGTGGGGGAAGCGGCAGGGAAGGTGATTGGCGATGCCCTAATCAAAGGTAATTGATTTTTCCCGTCGATTTCAAGCTATCTAATTTCTGCTTTTATTATCCCGCCTTGCGAAACTATAGACTGTTGATAATATGAAAGGAATCGAATAATGGGCAACACTTGGCATCTCTTTTGTTAGCTCGGGATTTTTTTTATGAACTGCTCAGCACTGTAAAGTAGCACATGTTTAGTTGCGTGAGGAAATGGTGACTGAAGTCCTGCATCCTCATAGGGACTTAATAGTGACCTGGAAATAAGTGTTCTTCTTCTGGTGGTAGAGTTTGATTTCGTGCAGGTCTCGGTTTTCATTAGCTTATATTGCCACTGTTTTTGTGAAGCAACCATAAGCAATCTCGCTATTGGGTTACAGAAGTTTAGAGCTATTGTGGAATTTCAGATGCTTTGTGGTTCTTTAGTGAAAGTATGTCTTGGCATGATTTTATATCTTATGAGGCTGAAAACTAGATTTTGTTGTTTGGGTTCTTTGTTTGTTAACTTTAATTGATGATTGATCTATGAATATAGCTGCGGAAATTTGAACTTTGCCCGAAGAACCGAGTGTAACAAATGTGGTACAACTTGTCCAACCGGGGGCGATGATCGTGGGGGTAGAGGTGGTGATGGTTATTCTAGAGGTGGAAGAGGTGGGGGTTATGAGGATAATCGAGGTGGAAGAGGTGGAGGGTGTGAAGATAACAGAGGTGGAAGGAGTGGAGGGTATGAAGATAATAGAGGTGGAAGAGGTAACAATTCTGATGGTGGCAATGGCCGCGGTGTTAAAGGCTATGATGGTGGAAGTGGTAGAGGTGGATCCTATGGTGGTAATCAAGGAAGGGATGACGGTGGTTATGGACAGGGTGCTGCTATTGCTCCTCCCCCTTCTTACGGAAGCTCTGCCGGAAGTTATGCACCACCTTCAAATACATATGGTGGGAACCCTAGTTATGCTCCCGATGCAATTCCTCCACCTACTAGCTATTCTGGGGGTCCTGGTTCATATCCTCCATCATATGGTGCTTCTGTTGGATATGGTGGTGATTCACTTGGTGATAAGCGTGGTGGTGGACAAAGTGGTCCGGCAGGTGGATATGGTGGGGGTCATCGAAACCCAGATGGAGGTTCTACTGGTGCTGCAATGGATGCTACCGTGAAGTCCAAACCATGTGATGCAAATTGTGGGGATTCCTGTGATAATGCTAGAATTTATATATCGAATTTACCTCCTGATTGCACTATGGAAGAGCTTAGAGAACTGTTTGGAAGTATTGGCCAGGTAAACAAATTTCTGTGTCTTATTTATGTTAAATAAACCTTTACGTAGCTTGTTCAGGTTGTGCAATTATATTGTTTAGTCAGTCCAGCCTTTCTTGCTGCAATAGAGTTTGATGGCTTTTCCTGGTTACAGTACTGGTGTACATGCTAATCATATGTCACTTCTGGGTTGCATTGAACGAGCTGTTCATAATTATTTCAGCATTTGTATTACTTTGCTGACGACGAATATGTTTTTATGCAGTCATGTAGCTGCTTAAATAATTTGAGATTTTTTCTGTGACAATAGGTTGCGAGAATTAAGCAGAAGCGAGGCTACAAGGACCAATGGCCCTGGAGCATAAAATTATATGCTGATGAACAAGGAAACAACAAAGGGGATGCTGTTTTGTCTTATGAAGATCCATCCGCAGCACATTCTGCTGGTGGTTTTTTCAACAGTATGATCTTAACTTTGTTTTTCTTTGTAGTGAAATTCTTTCTTTTGTTCTTTTAATAGTTCCGGTGATTGTTTCCTCATCAGTGCATGACATGAGAGGTTACAAAATTAAAGTTTCGATGGCAGAAAAATCTACTCCAAAGGCTCCTGCCTATGGTTCTGGGTATGTTAGATATTTCCTCAAATATGGTTTATTTATTACTGTTTGATCTTCCATTTGAAGTATCAAAATTTATTTTTTGTAGGCTAGAAACATTATTTCAAAAATTTCTTCATGACAATAATGATCACATCATCATTTTTATCGCACTTATTAGTACCCAAAGTCAGTCAGTTTTTAATTTGCCTTCTGTTATGTAGCACTTATTAACGTACATTTACCTGTTTTTAGCTGAATACTGATTTTGCTATTGCTAATACGGTCTCTATTTAAGAACCAGCATCATTATGTGTGGAGGTTACTGATTAATGCCTATGTACATTTGGGCTTACGGTTTATCGGTGTACATGCTATTCGGCGATGACAAAGTATTCATTTATACAGTTTCATGTGAACTGTGTCTTGTTTGGGTTAAAATGAAAGGTTTACGTCTCTGCCTTCTGGAATTTACTATAAAATTTAATATCCCAGTTTCCAGATCTAGACGATAGAGATTATCTCCAGGTCTTTATTGACGAGTTTTTTTCTAATGTTTGTGATGAGTTGATTGGAGTGATGTCCTAACAAGAATAAGACTAGTTACTGCAGTTCCGATTCTCATTGTGCCCTGCCCCCACTTACCTTCTTCGGGAGAATTGAAAAGGGGTAGTAATTTCTTTCTTTTTTTTTAAGTAAAAATTATATTATCAAGCAAAGAGTACAAGGGTACTCAAATCCAAACAGGAACTCAATGCTAATACACAGTTTAAGTGGCTAAATGCAAGCAAATATTACACAGCTTTTAGACACAAAATAGGCTCCATAAACCAATCGTTAAGATAATTGATAAATGAAGCTTTATTCCATGCTTTGAACCACATCCATCTTCGCTCCTTGATGCTATCCACTACACCATTCAAATCAGATACTGATCCTTCGAATATTCGATTGTTTCTTTTGTTCTAAATGCACCACACAGAACACACCCCACAACATTGTCCAAACATTTTCTGAGATCCATGTGTGATTGGGTTATTTTGCTTCCTGCATTTTTGTTACGAGGATTCCACGTCACATTGGAGTGGGCAGTTATGACTCAGTTGTTACTTTTCAGCTTTTAAATTATTTTGTATAAATCGTTCTACCTAGGGGTGTTCACCGGTTCGGTTAGCTTACCGAAACCGGGTCGAATCGAAAAAGTTCGGTTCAAACTGAACCGAATCGAAAAATTTCGTTTCGGTTTTCGTTTTTTTTTTTAAAAAAAAGTTCGGTTTTCGGTTACAGGGTCCGGTTAACTGAACCGAAAACCGAAATAAAATAAAAAAAAATTTGGAACTTTTTTTTTATGGTTTAAATATTTTTTAATGGTATCGCTCCTGATTATATTAATAAGAACTCGTAAATTAACGTGTCTCAAGTATAATATAATTTATTTTGTTGTCTCATTTAAACTCGATATTTTGTATTAAATAGCTTCAAAATAATATTAGAAGTTAAAATTAAAAGGTCAAATGTTCAAAATTCATTTGGATCCAATGAATGATGTATTAGTTTGTATTTACGTAGATTTTTTATCAATTAATCATACAATTTCAAAAAAAAAAAAAGAAATTGAAAATTAAAAAAAGAAAAAAAAAAACTATGGTTGAACCGAACCGAAACCGAACAGAAAAAGTTCGGTTAAACCGAACCGAAAATGTTCAGTTAAAACGAACCGAAAAATTTCGGTTCGGTTTTCGGTTTTGAAATTTCAAAACCGGAATTTCGGTTAACCAAAATTTCGGTTCGGTTCGGTTCAAACCGAACCGAATGAACACCCCTAGTTCTACCTGTGTTTTTATGCTGGTTAATCATTTGGTATGCACTCACATTGGCTTTCTTGCCTCTATTTTTAGGGTAAGCCATTTTTTTATGGAGTTCATTTTAATTGGTTCATCTAGATGCCTTTTCACAGTTTTGAGCTTTCTTATTATTTAGGCAATACCACTTGCCAGTTCATGAGAATATACCATGAGCTATATTTTATTTAAACAATTTGATTGTGCCATATCTGCATAAGTGATGGTGATTTGCATTGGAACATTGTTTGATGCCTACATGATCATGATACATTTTCTTCTTTGTACTCTTGGATTTGGCTGTGATAACAGAAATTAAATATTTATTGCTGTGTGAATTGGTGTTCTATCTTGTGTTTTCTTAACAGTGGTGGTGGTAGAGGCAACTATGGTGGTGGACGTAGAGAGAACTACAGAGATGGTGGTTCTGGTCCAAACAGAAATTATCATGGGGGAAACCGTTCACGTCCATACTAAACCTTCATGGCAGCCTTTTATGTACTAGTATGTGTGGTGGAAGGAGTTTTAAATTTTTTTTCCTTGCGTGGATTTGTTCTCTGACTGAAGACTAAGAGGTAGGTTGTTCATTACCCTGAGCAATACCTTTTTTGCTCCATTCTATATCCGTTTTAATACTAGTGGGAGTTCGTTAATATGGCCTGGGATTAATTGGAGCTGTGTTAATGTTTATAGAGGGAGGTGGATATTCTCCAAACTGCTGCTAATGGTAGGTAGAACTTGTCAGGTGAGTTGCTTTCTGAAGTTGCGTTACTGTCTCTCTACAACCGGTGCATTTTACGACGTCTCCTTGCAGATTATAGATTCCTAACATTCATAGTCTAAATTTGAAAGATTTGAATCACTTAACACACGATATGCTAGCGAAGGAAACTATTAGTGTTGTTACTTCTACAATTCTACCTTATTTCCTGTGGGCATGAATATGACTTATTTTGTGGATTCCTAAAATTTATAATGTAGATGCGAGTGAATCAAATTACTCATTCCTCAATCCATTAGTGACCAATTAAACTATTCGTCATTGTTTCTATCTCTTTCTTGTGAGCATTGATCTGAGATGTCTTCGAACCTTCCATTGTATATGAGTTCCATTGGATCGTGTAGGCTTGCTTGAACGTCAATGGTGCTACTTCATATTAGATTCTGTCTTCTTTCCACTTGGTATAAGATTCTGGACTCAGAAAATCTGTACTAGAAAATTAAAATAACAAGATCGCTGCTTTGCATTGTTCAAGTGATGCGTTTGTCTTAATTTTTTCTTTCATACTCCTTGGAGTCTAGGACCTAAGCATATATCAAGTCCTTTCAATTTCAAATGTTATCCGGATGCTTCTTCCATTTCACCAGAAAGATGTTTCTATTTCTTCCATTTTACTGTCTCTATTTTTGCATGTAAATGTTGGGTGTTAGAATCCCCAGTCTTTTGATAGTCGGTCAGCTTAGGTTATGGAATTTTTCCTACATGACAAGACTCATCTAGTTGATGGAGAAATATTTATTCCTTCCTGCTGCCTGAAGAGGGATATTTCAAGAGCCAGCATAATTGGGTTATTTTTGCAGATCATGATTAATCCATGTGAATTAATCCTAATTTTTTAATTTACTGTTAGATTATGACAAAGCATATAAAATTTATGCGCACATAGCCTGTGGTTTTATCTTCTCCAGTTTTCCCGGAATGTCCCCCTCATCTACTTTTTGAAAGACACAGAACATTGAACATTGGTCGATCAGGGTTGATATGCCCTAATGTTGTAAAGCAATTGCAGTCTGGGATAGTCATTTTGCGAATCAAATATATGGTGACATGAACCATTTTGTGTGTTGCAGTACGAATTGAATAGGGATTTTGATTAACAAGTAGCTCGGATTTCGACCTCTTACCCCTTTTATTTAAATAGTGTATTTTTTAGTTTGCTTTGGTTTAAATACAATTTGTGGGCATAGGATAAAAATGGGCTTCCACGTGGTAATTGAAAAAAACTTTTTACCATGGTAGGGTTAGGGGTTTGATGGATTATTATTAATGCTAGTAATATGTTGTAATGGCCTCCTGAACTAAATGAATTTGTTTGTATTATTAATCGTAGTAGTATTTATGTATGTAATCGCCACCTGAGTTAAAAGAATTACTTGTTCGCGTCTGATATTACTTTCTAAATGATTATTTACTGTTCAATATACCATTATTACTTTGTAGCTTAAAATAGCATATGCAACGAATCCTGCGCCAAAAAAATTTATTACTTTCAAATAACCCTAATTGCCCCAAAAAAAATTATTTTTACCTTTAAAAAAATTATGATTTTACCCTAAAAAAATTGTAGTTTATCCCTTGAAATTACATTTGTCCCCCATCCCAAATTATATTTTGGTCCCTAAATTTTTTTTTGGAAATTTTTTTTAATTTCTTTGCCCCTTTTTCCAAAAATCTTGTGCCAGCCACTAGCGGTGCATGAGGTTGTTGAGTGCACTCAAAACCCAATAGGTGCATGTAATGTAAGTGCACTGTTTGAGTCTAACAGTGCAAGTGAAATACGTGCACCGCTAGACTCATGCGACGGTAAACGAGTTGTTTTTGTAACTGCCTTCTGAAAAGGGCCTAGTTGAAAGGAAAATATTTTAGCGGATTGGGCCAAAATATCTTTCATAACCTAGTTCTGTCGTGAATTTTTTCTTAACTGAATGATAGTCGACTCATAAAATATTCAAATAAAAAGATAGATTTAAAAAAAAAATCAATAGCTCAATTGGCAAAGATTCACTTTGCTATTTTCTATTTCATTTCATACTACAATGTAATTAATATATGAAATTATTATTAGTTTATCATAAATAATGCATATATCTGTAAGCATTTTAATTTTTTGGTCTGATGAAGTGCTCATTTTGTTAATATCACCTATTCAAGATCAGTTTACCAAATTTCTTTATTTATAAAATGACTCTTTCAGCAATTTGTTATTTTTGAAATTTTGATCTGGTCAAAATATAAGCCGAGGTACAAATATAGGATACTTTGAAAATTAACATTGGTCAAACATTCTTTTTGATTAGTGTTTGTAAAATAACATTCACACATGCAAAAGACATAAATAAAGCGGGGAAGGGAGGAGAGTTAAACATACGAAAATTTATCTTAGAGTAGAGGAGCCGAGCATGATATTTGGGCAAACGGGGATTATCTTTTCTCGAGTAACAATAAGCTTAGTAGAGAGTGAGGATTGTAATTCATTTTGTTTCTGCATTTCATTATATATATATATATATATATTCCATTTGTTTCGTGTTGTTGAGAATTTGGGTTCTAACATATTCCATCTCTGCAAACAGATTATGCACTTGTGAATTATATTATATAATTTGATAATAAGTTGGCATGTGTTTGCGGACAAAATATTGAAATTATTATGGTGTGACCGAATTTTGAACACAGTAGGTGAATCAACTAAACCCTGTAAATCATACCAGGAAACATTCTATACTACATAGAAAAATATACACTCTGTAATGACCTGGTACATGCATGAGGCCATGTGAATATCCATAGAGCTCACATGAAATTACGTGATCTAACCCAATTTATCAGGGAATGTGGCCAAAACCAGGTCTGTTACTATGATTTTTAGTCGACACTCCTCATCCGTGTAGTCTACAAAAATTGTGGAAAATTGCATTGGAGTTGTTCCCAGAACACAAGAGAATCTTTGTGTGGACGTGCAATCTGCAAATGGGATGGAGTTTTTCTATCAGAAAATGTTATCATCAGATCAATTTTCATGAAAATTGTTCTTGCAACAATAATTACCCTAACAATATCATAACATTTTTCTATCACCTTGTACTAATCGAGTGGTCGGTCACTAAATTCATGAAAATTGTTCTGGCAACAACAATTATTCTGGCTAAATCATAACACTTTTCTATCACATTCCTCTAGATTTAGTCGAGTGGTCGGTCACTCGAGTTTTGATAGTTTCGGTGTGGACCACTGTAACAGAAATTGATGGTTGAGCAACTACCTCGATATAACTAATAAATTATGAATCTACAGTTGAATGCATGGTGAAGTAGGTAGAAACTGAATCTCTCTGTATGAAAAATCTTGAAAAGATGAAAAAGTGATTTGTAAAAATATTTTTTAAATTAGTTTTCAACAATAAAAATAGAATTAGGTTTCACAAAAAAAAAAAAAAAAAATGAAACAGAGCTACTAGTTCAAATATATTACTTAACGTGGAAGAAAAAACAATTTAAAATACAACATAAAACATAATAATTGAGACTAATTTCACATATCAAACCATTTAGGTTCTTTATATTTTTCGGATCTCGATTCAGGTAAAGATTGAGCCTTAAATTGGTGAATATTAGTAAGCGCAATTAAACTTGAAATATAAATATTTAATAAATCGCAGATCGTTGGAACAAATTGTTTTTAAGCAAAAACATTGAACTGCTATTAAAATAAAAAAAAAAACTAAATGAACTTTTATTTATTTCAAAATTGTCACAAAGTAAGTTAAAGTAGACAAAAAAACATCTCATAACTTGCTTCTATACTTCTGTTTTTACTTGCTGTTTTTTATCTGAAAAGCAGGTAAGCACTTTTGAGAAACAATCCAAAACCTTCAACGTGTTCGCAAAATTGTGTTTTTCGAAAAATTATACATAAAATTAAAAAAAAGTAGTCTTCATTCCATCGTTGTTGACTAGTAAATTGAGGGTTCACATGATTGGCATGTGCTGCGCACCCCACTAACATGACTATCTTATGCACTTCAGCCCCTTTGGTGGTAAAGTCAATTAGTACTGTTGCACAATCTGCAGTATTACTTTTTTTGTTAGTATATTCTTAGACAAGAATCTTGGACAACTTTTCTACTGAAGACTTTAATCCTACGTACTGACATATATTATTAATCTGCACTCATAATTGATGAATATGTAACAGATCTTGGCCCTCGGCCCTCACATGCAGTGGCGGAGCTACGGGGTGGACTTTGGTGGGCTAAACTAACCCTCTAGTCCTCCCCTGCTCACATGTACACATCATATCATCAAAAGATCAAAATAAAAGAAACAAGGGAACTATACCTCACTTTATGGTGATGCTATTCCGAAGTTTAGTCATGAATGTGTAAACTCCATCTGTTATACTTTTAGCCGTAATGGTAAAAGTATACTCATATGTGACTTCAGCACATATTTGGACGTGATAATGTATTGAACTTGGTAAAATGGTGACAAAAACCCCGACGGCTTAGCTCGAGCGGTGGAATAGTTGGTGTTCCATGACAAAGATGCATATTCGAGTCACATCGGGGGACTGGGTAAAAGGGAAAATCCCATGCTAGAACTCTATTTGTGACAAGATCATGGGGTGAGTTGGGGTTCATTGTTTTGGCAGACAAAACAATTAAAAGAAACATAAAAATAAGAAGGATTCTTTCTTTTGGCCCCATCAACAAGCCATAATAGAGACATTTAGAAAAGCTAACCACAAAAGTCCTTGAATCATTAAACATTTGGGGTCCATTAAACGCACACGATCTTCCGTTTTGATCTTTATCTCTCACAGTTGCCAAGTCTATTGATTATATCATGTCATACAAAGTCACTTGTACTGATATTCATACTAGAAGAGTCATATTTGGATTCTTCTAATCTTAAATTTTTTAGTCGAAAGGGACTATACATGATAGACTGAGAATATTGGTATTGATCCATTTTTAGCAACAGATCTAATATTGAATAACAAAGATAACCTCAACTTTAGGACAACAAATTCCTTTCTTGGTTGCCACTATATTTTCATTTCGATTGGGAATATTCAGATGTGAGCTTTCTTTAGTACACCATATGCTTTCGTTAGACTGGATAACTGAAGACAAGAGTCTTACCATCGAGTAGCATTCGAGTAATTGTTGCTGACGCTCATCAAAGTTGATACAATTTCGGAAAATTGTGGACGTTTGGAGGGGGAGTTGTTCCAGCATTTAATCATCAGCAATCTTAGAATCTGTGGGCAGCTCTCAGGAATTTCGGGTCGAAGCCCGCATGCCGCAATACCAACTGCAGCTTGCACTGGTGAATAAGCAGAATAAGCAATCTCACCAGTCACCATCTCCCATATTATCATCCCAAAGCTATATGCGTTACTCATCCTCGTCTCTGAAACATTCTCCGGATCACCTGAAATGATCTATTACGGCCGAGAATAAGTTAAAATGTCAGATGACTATACCAAATTGAACAAGTATGTTCCACATAGAGAGCTTCAAAGAAGGAAATTTCTATCTAAATGGAGCAACATATTGGCCTCAACAAAGAGACATAACATCCAAGAACATGTACGAACAAATAGTTAAACCAAGGCCGAAACAAAAGGAAGGATGGAATTAAAAGAGAAGACAACAAACCTCAGGAGCCAGCCACCTATATCCATCGGTTTCATACTCCGTGGCCTCACCAACACTCTTGCAAGAAGCAACTATTCCCATGTCTCCAACACAAGCACTCCCATGTTTATCTAATAAGATCCTCTGAGTATTCAAGTCTTTATATGCAATACCATGATTATTCATGAACTTAATTCCTTCCGCGACATCTACCAAAATCCTCATAGTTTCTTTCAAATGAAGTTTCTTGTGCTTCATAATCAATTCGTGGGCGGATCCTCCTTCCATCAACTTCGTCACAACACACAATCCATGATTCTCGTCAATAAAAATGCCATTGAACTGCAAGATGTTCTTATGTCCACATGTCATCAATTCCAACAAATCTCTCCTAAGCTCAAACTCATAGGCATGTCCTTTATCACACCCTTTGAGCTTCTCAATCCCAACTTTTTTACCCTTAAACGTCCCCTTAAAAGTACTTGGTCCAATCTGATCTATTATCTCAACAGAATCATAATTCAACAACCATTTCCCAATCCCATCTTTACAGGAAGTCACAGTCTGCCATTCGTCAACGGAAACTACAATCGAATCATCTGGCAGAGGGAGTTTCAAATGAACTTTTGAGCCAGAATTTTCGCCCCCATTTCTATGATTTTGATCACCAATACAATCTTCTTCAGTGTCTCCAAGATCCCTTCTCTTAGTATTCTCCTCTTGGCATCCGCAAAGTCCAAAGGGGAGCTTAATATGATTGTTTCTTGGCCTCTTTAAGGCTAATTTAAGCGCATTTTCAATCCGGGATTTGAATAACTTTTCCTGCCCGGTTTGAATTAACAACAAAACTATTCCCAGAGTAAAACTCTTCTTCTCAAAGATTTGTAACTTCTTACAGCAGATCGAAGAACTATCGAGTGCCCCTGACATGGCTGGCCATGAAATTGAAGAGGTACATGCAAATGTAAGCTTAAACACAGAGCCATTCACTTCATCATCAGACATTTCTTGAATCATAATAGCCGGATGATCCTCTGCCGATGCTTGCTCTATCAACTTTATGTGCAAGAACACATCTTTCATTTCAAATGCCGCTTGAGCATAGCTATCAATATCAATCAGAAATGGTTAATTAAGTGCTCAAGAAACATCAACGGAAGATTTCTGAAAGAATGCCGTCACCTGAGGGGTAAAGAATCATAATGTTTGCGCAGATTTGAGACCAATTTCTCTGGAAGTTGACTACCGGGGTACAGTTGCGTCAAGCTCCGTACAACACTGCCCCACACGTGTCTCCGGCATCCCGAAGGCGCGGACGCCGGCACTTCACGGGTTGAGTCGAGGTTTAACGAGTTTTTAAGCGAAGCAATGGCCTCCGACACATTTCTGCTCAGGCGCTGGAAGCGCTTCTGCAGGGCAGACTCTCGAATACTGGCGACGGAGAAGGAGGAGTCGGCAGCGGCGGATGGTGGGTTCTCCGGCGGGCATTCGGATCTGTCTTGGGTTCGCATAAGCACCTGCTCCACCATGTCCTCGTCGGTACTGGTTCTGCTGGACCAGCATTCCAAAGCTGCAGCCATGGCTCTGCTCTAAATTAGCTTCACAGATGCACTCAGATATATATGCTCTAATATCTAAAATAGTTTTTACTTTCAATCTTCAGACATGAAAAGGACTGGCTTTTGCTTTCATTATTATGAATCTTAATTATGGATGGATCGATTAAAATGAAATAAAATAAAAGATAATGTCAAATTGATGTAAAACCATTTCCAATAGGGCATTTAAAGAGGCAAGGAGTGATAAAACTTCTATCTACATAATTTGATTTAATAAATCATAAATATTATTGTGTATGTTAATATATGGTGGGATTACGTCCGATCCATACAAGAATTTTCTCAATAAATCCAATAAACTTAATATTTTTTTTAGAAACTCAAAATTTGGAGGTTTTTTTTAAAAAAAATATAATTCTATAACATTCTTTTAAAATTCGGACTAGTCTTTGCTAGTCAAATGAAATATGATGATACAATTTTTTTAGTTTTAGACTTTTAGTATTGACTAGTAAAGTCATATTTCATACCTCATTAATTTTATTATTATTTTTATTATTTAATTCAATTAGGACGTAATATTATAATATAATTCGAATATAGAGAATTTATATCAATAGATTTTAATATAATAATAAATTAATTTACTTACGTTTATTATAATATTTTATAGAATTAATTGAGGTATGTGGGTTCCTCTTTAATTCATATACCATGTCACTTCTTAATTTAATTTTCATATCAAATAATTTAGCCTATAAACTTATTCTAATCATACAAACGACATTATTATAACTTAAGTTAACATCTTTAATTATTATGTTTAATTATATTAATAGTTATATATTAAAATTTGTTTATTTTATTATAACATTTATTATTATTATGTTCATTGTTATATTTTTTACTACTATTATTTTTACTTCCTTTTATAGATATTATTATTATTATTATCATTATTTTTAAATTGTCTTAACTTAGTTAACATATCTAATTGTTATGCATTATTGTTAACACTTAGTATATTTCATTTTATTATTAATTACTTTTAATTTGCTTAGTAATAAGGTTATTAGGATGAAGAGATAAGAATTTATATTAAGTTATAGATTTTAATACGTTATTAATTAATAACTAAATGAATGTTAATAACTCTACTATTCATTTTTCTTTTATGTCCCTTGTTGATATTATGTTTTACATTTATATCCATGAGAATTTTTTATTAGTGTAAGGAAAGTATAGGATAAAATGGTAAAATTGTTAAATCACAATGAAAAACTTTACCTTTTGATCCACATTTTTATAAGAATATAGATAGATATAGATAATTATATTTGAATGCATAACCCATATGAAAACTTATAAATGTTGAGCTTCACTGCCTAGCCCAGCTGGTAAGAGTTTATATCTATTTTGGAGGGATTTGAGTTCGAGTTTCAGTGTGCGGAAAAATATTATTCATACCCCTCTAAAAAAAACTTATAAATGTTTAAATATATAAAAAAAAATACAAGATGATCTTAAAATAATGGCTTAAAAGGCTAAATAAACGGCCAAAAGCCTTAATCTGGGTGCTGTAATTTGTAGGTTGCATTTTCAAAAATTAAGGGATTTTTATTTATCATTTTCCTAAAAATATCAACGCATTCCTAATTTTACTGGTACAAGTGCAAATTAACATTATTTTAGGGGTTTAAGTGATGCTGAGCCTGTAGGGCCAAATCTAACCATAGAGATGTTAAATGGAGCGGGCGACACGAGACACAGCACGTCACGGAGAGGCACGGTACGACACGTTTTACTATAGTGTCGTGCCGTGCCAGGCACGACACTGTAGATGGGTCGTGCCAGTCCATAGGGTGCCGGCCCGTGGGCCGGCACGCAACGGCAAAAAACAATAATTTTTTTTTTTTAGTGTAGCGATCGATCGCCAGTTAGGTGGCGATCGATCGCTAAGCCAAAAAATTAAAAAAAATAATAAAAAAACTTGAAATGGACGGCACGGCCCATGGCACGGCACGTAGGGGCTGTGCCTATGGGTCGTGTCGGGCCCTGCCTCTTGTGGAAATTGGCCGGCATGGCAATGACCATTTTCGAATCGTGCCGGCACGACACGGCATGAATAGTGCCGTGCCGGCATGATTAAACGGGTCATGTCGGCACGGCTCGTTTGACACCACTATCTAACCATCTCCGATATCGATATGGAATATTAAATATTGATGACAAATGAATGATTGGATGTCCACCCTGTTATGATCGGTCCGGAGTGTTTAGAGGGGGGGTGAATGAACACTCCTTGTAAAATTTAATCCCTTGTGATTTCTTTCGGATTAGTGAAAGAAATCTGTTTCTTAATCAACTTTTGTACAGAACAAACCACTGAAAGTATAAGTGCGGAACGGTCTGTTCTTGTATATGTAAGAACGGCTCGATGGCTAGTATGAAAGAACAAGTGCAGAAAGATAATACACAGGATATGTTTCTGGAAGTTCGAAGGTGGTGTAATCCTTCTACGTCTCCCCTTCTTCCAATTAAGGAAGGTTTATACTAGAAGACTTTGATTTATACAATCATGTTGTACAAACCCGATTCAGGCTGGATTTACCTCGCTACCAGTCTGAAACTCCTAGTCACTCGATCTGCTCAGACACACTCTGTCTGACAGTTACAATTTGTTTCTCACTTCTGTTTTTCAATACAGAATACACAAAATGCGCACAGTGATCCTAAATGATCAAATATTACAAAGTAATCGTGCTTAAGAATAATTTCAGCTCGAGAGCTTCTGAGCTTGTAAGCTTGTGCTGTTTTGCTTTCTTGTGCGTTTTTCAATTGATCAGCGAGAGTCTTGTATATTCCTTTTGTTGCATCCTTTTATAGTTGTAAGTACCAACGACATTATTTCCCTTAATGTGCAACTTTGACTCTGCTTAAACTCTGAGTAAGCTACAGTCTTCTTCTTCAGGATACTTGCCGTTCTGGTTCATACTTTCGGCGACTGTCAGGTAAGCTCTTCTTTGTCTTCTTACCTTTTATGGCAATCTTCAGTCTTTGGTCCTTTGTAGCATTAATTACGACATTAAATGCTACAATAAATAGCCGTTAATGATTCGGACTGAGGAGCCATTCTTTATGTATCCTAGACTGCTCTGATCTGATAAAGATTGAGATCGATCTGAAGCTTCGGTTTAGTCAGTCTGATATCCATCGATCCGTTCTGATAAGTAATATGCCTTATCAGCTTGTTCTGTTTTGAGCTATCGATCTGGTCAGTCTGATTACCCTCGATCCGGTCTGATATGCTTTGTCATCTTATCAGCTTGATCTGTTTTGGGCGATCGTTCTGGTCAATCTGATTTCTATCGATCCGATCTGATATGTTTGGTCATCTTTAAAATCTCATCGATAAGATCCGGAACTAACAAATTCCCCCTTTTTGATGATGACAAAACCTAGCTTCAAAGTCTGTTTAACTAGTCTGATAAGAACTCTGAAGCGAAAACTTTCGGATCGATTACTTCTTCTTTGTTCAAAATAAATGAACATTATTAAGTTGGATCGATTAAGCCTTTATTAAAGTTCAAAATAAATGAACAAGGACTTAATAAAGAAAGATTTTTATTGATAAAAAATCTCGCATACAGTCAGTCTAAAAATTTAATCAACGAGACTGCTATCTTCTTGAAGTTTGAGGCGGCTTGAAGTCTTTCTTCTTTTCCCCCCTTTTTGTCAGCAGCAATCTCTTGAAGAAAATCAACAACTTGTGCGAGCTGCGCGCTGATAGCGTCAAGACGAACGTCTTGAGCGCGGAGGGAATTGGCAACAGATGCTCGGACTTCAGTGGCCAGCTCGATCTGCTCTTTTCTCAGGCTGTTCTTATAAGTGGCTTGCTGAGAAAACAGATCATTCAGTCCTCGTTGAAGGCTGCTTATACTGGCTGTCATCTTCTCTTTGAATGAACCAAAGTCCAAAGTTGTAAGCCTTTGACCTTGATGAACTTCTAGAACACGTTGAGAGAGTGACATGCAGTTGTCAGAGAAATGCTGGAGAGTCCGTGCCAGTGATGGAGGTGCATCAGATAGCCGGCTGGGAGAGTGATCTGATGATGACAGTGCAGGATCATCTTCTTCAGCAATCGGCATAATGGAAGATATGGCAGCCTGATAACTTTCGGATCGGATCAGGGTGACCAAATCCGAAGAAAAATCTTGAATGAAGGCCAGATCTTCATCTGATTGTCCCGGATGAGTGCTGGGACTGAGAGGCTCCTCAATCCTTAAAGCTGCAACAACTGTAGACACCACTAAATCCGGATCGACGAAGTCTGGTACGTCAATTGTTGCAAGAGCTGCGGTTGGACTGATTTGTGCACGGGAGGCTGATGACCCCAAAGGAATAGATGTTGTTGGAGAGTCTAACAACACATTCAATGGTTCATCATCTGTAGCAGACGGAGCATTAGGCAATGGCTGCTCCGATGTCTGATCTGCGGCTGGTTCTGCAGGTTGCGCTGCTGGCTGATCTTCAGTCTGGTCTGCTGCCCTGTAAATGTCATTAAACTCAACGGAGAGAGAGTTGTGAGTAATGGTAGCCATTGGAATGAAGGTAAAAGAGTGCGAAGATTTAGGAGAGTGAGAGAATAAGAAAACAGATAGCGGTAAATTGTAAAAAGTGAAAGAAGATGAAATGTTCAGCCCGCTAAATAGGAGAGAGAAGACACGTGTCTTTATCTCGAAGACTGATAAAAAGAAATTCAAAATAAACGGTCAGGATAACAGATAGATAAGGCGGTTAAAATGCGATCAGTCTGGGCTGATTTGGTTAAAAGAAATTTATTGATCAAACAGATCATAGGATAACATCAGATTGACATGGATCGGTCTGAAAGTTCGGACCGGTCTGTGTCTTTCTGAACATTGTATTATCGATCTGTGGCAACAAAAATCTTTAAGAGCGAAAGTAAGAAAACATCTAAACTATTAAGATAAGTCAATTAAACCAAGAATTTGACGGAAATAATTAAACTTAGCCTCTGGGAGCGGTTTGGTGAAGATGTCTGCTGCTTGGTGCTCTGTTGAGATGTGCTCGATCCGAATTTCCTTTTTGCCAACATGATCTCGAATAAAATGATGTCGTATATCAATGTGCTTTGTTCAAGAGTACAGAACTGGATTATACGTTATAGCGATTGCACTTGTGTTGTCGCAAAATATCGGAGAGTCAACAGCTTGGATGCCATAGTCTTTGAGCTGGTGTTGAATCCAGAGCATTTGAGCGCAACAGCTTCCAGCGGCTAGATACTCTGCTTCAGCTGTAGATGTGGCAATCGATGTCTGCTTTTTACTGAACCAAGAGATCAATCTTTCACCTAGAAATTGACATGTTCCACTGGTGCTTTTACGATCAATCTTACACCCAGCGTAGTCTGCGTCTGAATATCCGATCAAGCTGAAGTTTGAATCTTTGGAGTACCAAAGACCAACGTTCTGAGATCCTTTTAAGTATTTCAGAATACGCTTGGCAACAATAAAATGTGATTGCTTTGGTTCTGACTGAAATCTGGCGCACATACAGACCGAGAACATAATATCAGGCCGGCTCGCTGTAAGATACAGTAGCGATCCGATTAGTCCTCTATACATGGTTACTTCAACTGCCGTTCCCCCTTCATCTTTGTCTAACTTGATTGTTGGACTCATTGGAGTTGATGCAGTTGAGCATGTTTCCATTCCAAATCTCTTGAGGAGCTCTTTGGTATACTTGGTCTGGTTGATGAAAATACCATTGTTGAGCTGTTTTACTTGGAGACCCAAAAAGAATGAAAGTTCTCCCATCATGCTCATCTCAAACTGTCCCTGCATTAACTTAGAAAATTTCTCGCACAATTTGGGGTTAGTTGACCCAAAGATTATGTCATCAACATAAATCTGAACTAATAGGGTATGTTCCCCCTTAATAAATTTAAAGAGAGTTTTATCTAAGAGCCGATCTGAAAATCATGGTTCAGCAGAAATTGAGATAGAGTGTCATACCAGGCTCTTGGAGCTTGTTTCAGACCATACACTGCTTTATTCAGTAGGTATACATGATTGGGATACAAATGGTTCTGAAATCCAGGTGGTTGCTCAATGTAGACTTCTTCCTGAAGCTTTCCATTAAGAAAGGCGCTCTTGACGTCCATCTGATATACTTTGAAGTCTTTAAAAGCAGCATATGCAAGAAAGATTCGGATAGCTTCAAGTCTGGCGACTGGTGCAAATGATTCATCGAAGTCGATTCCTTCTTCTTGTCTGAATCCTTGTGCCACCAGTCTGGCTTTGTTTCTAACCACAGTTCCATCTGCGTCCAGCTTATTTCTGAAGACCCACCTGGTTCCAATAACAGGCAGATCGCTTGGTCTGGGAGTTAGACTCCAAACTTGATTTTGTTCGAATTGATTAAGCTCTTCTTGCATTGCTTTAATCCAGTTGAAATCAGTCAGAGCTTCATCGATCTTCTTAGGTTCTAGAGTTGAGATGAAGGCAGCATGAGTGAACTCATCCATCATCTGTCCTCTGGTTCTGATCGGTGCAGAGGGACTACCAATCACTAGATTGGGTGGATGCTTCTTAGTCCATCGATAGCTTGACTCTGGATTGTCTGGTCCGGTCGGATGAGTAGTAGCAACATGATCAGCATCTACTTTAACATTTGAGTGAGGAACATCCGGATCAGCTCGATCTGAAGAAGCTTCAATGCCTTGATCCGGTCTGTCTGGTACTTCTGGTTCTGGTGGATTGTCTCTTGACCTGTTAGCTACAATCTCATCATCACTGTTAGCTTCGTGATGGATATTTTCCATCTGATTTTGAATTGATTCTTTGTTGCCCTCAACACATAAAGATTCATCAAAAACTACATGAACAGATTCTTCTACAGTTAAGGTTCGATTATTAAAAATTCGATAAGCTTTGCTAGTTGATGAATATCCTAAAAATATTCCATTATCTGACTTAGCTTCAAATGCTGTAAGATGATTCTTACCATTGTTATGAACGAAGCATTTGCAGCCAAAAACATGAAAGTGAGAAATAGATGGTCTGTTACCAGTCCATATTTCATATGGAGTAAGGTTCAGCTTCTTGTTGATCATAGACCGATTTTGAGTGTAGCAAGCAGTGTTTACAGCTTCTGCCCAGAACTTTTGCGAAATACCAGAATCAGCAAGCATTGTTCTTGCTGCTTCCTTGAGCGTTCTGTTTCTTCGTTCTGCAACTCCATTCTGTTGAGGAGTTCGAGCGGCTGAAAACTCATGCTTGATTCCATGATCTTCTAGAAAGAATTCAAGATTCTGATTTGAAAACTCAGTGCCTTTGTCACTACGAATCCTGTCTATGCTGGATGATTTCTCGTTCTGAGTGCGTTTCAGCAGCTTGATCAACTTCGAACCGGTCTGATCTTTAGTGCTCAAAAATATAGTCCATGTAAAGCGTGAGTAATCATCAATAACAACAAGAGTATACCGCATTCCCCCTAAACTTGTTATTGGTATAGGACCAAACAAGTCCATATGCAATAGTTCTAAACAACGGGAGGAGGATTTGGCATTCTTGTTCTTGAAGGATGATCTGATCTGTTTGCCCATTTGGCAAGCTTCGCAGATCTTATCCTTAGCAAAATCGATCTTGGGCAGACCGATAACTAAATCATGTTTACACAGGCTAGAGATAGTCTTAAAATTAATATGATTCAAGCGTTTATGCCATAGCCAGTGTTTATTATCATTGTTAGCGATGAAGCAAGTAGGATTATCAGGTTGAGCATGATTCCAGTTAATCTTATATGTATTTCCATTCCTGATTCCTACAAGCATGTCTGATGCAAGTGTGTTTGTGAAATTCTACAGCATAACCATTATCACAGAGTTGACTTATACTAATCAGATTATAGCACAGATTTTCAACTAACAGCACATCATTGATAATAATGTTACCATGGACAATCTTACCCTTGCCCACGGTCTTACCCTTTGAGTTATCTCCGAAGATGATCTTGGGTCCAGTACATTCTGTAACTTCAGACAGCAGCTCGATGTTTCCAGTCATGTGACGGGAACACCCACTGTCCAAATACCAGTCTGATGCGAGTTTCTTCGGTACCTGTCATCAAATATAATTATTGTTGGTACCCAATCCTATTTGGGTCCAGAACGGATTAGCCCTTTGGGAACCCACACCTGTATCAGCTTCAATGGCTTGTGTGTGTAAGGTGTGCTGTGTGCTGGTCTGTTTCGATGTTGTGTGTGATAATGTGTGCGCTGTGGAAACCTTTGATTCTCATAAGGTAGTCTATATCTTCGTTGAATCGGTTTTGAATTATAGTAATTGTATTGTCTTCCTTGCCTTCGATCTTGCACCATTAGATTTGGTCTGAAAGACGCAAAGCTTGCAGGTACCTTTTCTTTGGCTTGGTTGACATATCCAATTCCTTTTCTCAAACCTTGATTCACGAAAGAGACTCCCGTTTGAATCGTAGGTGCTTCAGTCTCATATACTGTGCTGGATTTAACAAATGTCATTTGTTTGATTTTGTTCTTTACCAGCAACAGTTCAGATTCATCTTTGGTGGATTCTTTGGTGTCAAAGCCTATGCCGGTGAAATCACCAACGTTTCTTTGTACCTCTTGTAATTCTTCCAAAGATGTTCTGGATTTTGTCCATGTCTTGAATATATGAGAAAGCTTAGCATTTTGTGTGCTAATTCTCTTATTTTCTTCATGGAGCTGATCGTAGGAGATTTTCAGCTTATTCAGCTCGATCTGGAGATTGTTGCACTCACCATGCTCAGAGCAGCTTGGTTTGTTGTGCTCATCCATTTGATCACTGACTTTAGCTTTATTCTTCTCAAATGATTCAGCTAAGATCCTATAATCATTAGCCATGTCTTGCAGTGCGGACATGAGCTCTTCACGTGTAAATTCATTTGAGTCAAAGTCAAATACCTCGTCTGTCTGACTCATCTCTTCATCTGCCATCAGACATTGAATATCTTCTTCGCTTTCGCTGGAAAAATATTCGGAGCTGTCTGAATCGGAGTCAGTCTGAGCCCATTTGATGTTTCCTTCTTCAGCTACTAGGACCTTTTGGGACTTTCCATGATTTTTGCGGTCTTTGTAGTGCTTCTTTTTCCTGTCATCGCGATGCTTCTCCTTCCGTTCTTCTTTTCTTCGGTCTGGTGCAATCTGCAATGAAATGTCCGGTCTTACCACAATTGTAGCAAGCCTGATCATTAACAACATCGTCCTTTCTTGGCTTATAATGATGAGAGGGTTTAAAGTTCCTCTTATTTTTAGACATGAATTTACCAAATTTTTTGATAAATAATGACATAGCATCATTACTTATCTGTTCAACGGATCGGTCTGATGTTGAGGCGGTCTGGTCTGGAATGGCTGCCAGGGCCTTGTTTGGTTGAGAGATGAATGGCTCTGCTTCACCTCTGCTTATCAGTTCAAACTCATAGGCCTTAAGATCTGCAAACAGATCATGAAGTTCAACCTTGTTAAGATCTTTTGATTCCCTCATGGCAATGGTCTTAACATCCCATTCCTTTGGCAGAGCTCTCATAACTTTCAGAGCGATCTCTCTGTTAGAATATTCCTTCCCCAGACCATTCAGTTCATTTATGATGCCAGTGACTCTTTCATCAAACTCATTTAGAGTTTCTCCACTCTTCATCTTTATGCTCTCAAATCTTTGAAGAGCAACAGTCAGCTTGTTTTCTTTGGTCTGGTCGTTGCCTTCACATAGCTGTGCTATCTTCTCCCAAATTTCTTTGGCAGTAGAGCACATTTTGATTTTGCTGAACATGTTCTTGTCCAATGTCTAGAACAAGATGTCTTTGGCAACATTATCGAGATTTGCTTTCTTTCTTTCCTCATTCGTCCAGAGGGATCTGTTCTTTTCTACCATTTGTGGTTCACCATCAGTAATGGCGACTGCTGTATTGACTTTCAGAATCTTCATTGGTCCATCAGTGATGACGAACCACATATCGTCATCCTGAGCTGCCAGATGAGCTTGCATTCTGATTCTCCAGTCATCATAGTCTTCTTTTGAGAACATAGGAATTTTGTTGAAAGATGCCATCAGCTCAAGTGTCTTTGTGCTGATTAAGATGACCTGCTCTGATACCACTTGTTAGGATCGGTCCGGAGTGTTTAGAGGGGGGTGAATGAACACTCCTTGTAAAATTTAATCCCTTGTGATTTCTTTCGGATTAGTGAAAGAAATCTATTTCTTAATCAACTTTTGTACAGAACAAACCACTGAAAGTATAAGTGCGGAACGGTCTGTTCTTGTATATGTAAGAACGGCTCGATGGCTAGTATGAAAGAACAAGTGCAGAAAGATAATACACAGGATATGTTTCTGGAAGTTCGAAGGTGGTGTAATCCTTCTACGTCTCCCCTTCTTCCAATTAAGGAAGGTTTATACTAGAAGACTTTGATTTATACAATCATGTTGTACAAACCTGATTCAGGCTGGATTTACCTCGCTACCAGTCTGAAACTCCTAGTCACTCGATCTGCTCAGACACACTCTGTCTGACAGTTACAATTTGTTTCTCACTTCTGTTTTTCAATACAGAATACACAAAATGCGCACAGTGATCCTAAATGATCAAATATTACAAAGTAATCGTGCTTAAAAATAATTTCAGCTCGAGAGCTTCTGAGCTTGTAAGCTTGTGCTGTTTTGCTTTCTTGTGCGTTTTTCAATTGATCAGCGAGAGTCTTGTATATTCCTTTTGTTGCATCCTTTTATAGTTGTAAGTACCAACGACATTATTTCCCTTAATGTGCAACTTTGACTCTGCTTAAACTCTGAGTAAGCTACAGTCTTCTTCTTCAGGATACTTGCCATTCTGGTTCATACTTTCGGCGACTGTCAGGTAAGCTCTTCTTTGTCTTCTTACCTTTTATGGCAATCTTCAGTCTTTGGTCCTTTGTAGCATTAATTACGACATTAAATGCTACAATAAATAGCAGTTAATGATTCGGACTGAGGAGTCATTCTTTATGTATCCTAGACTGCTCTGATCTGATAAAGATTGAGATCGATCTGAAGCTTCGGTTTAGTCAGTCTGATATCCATCGATCCGGTCTGATAAGTAATATGCCTTATCAGCTTGTTCTGTTTTGAGCTATCAATCTGGTCAGTCTGATTACCCTCGATTCGGTCTGATATGCTTTGTCATCTTATCAGCTTGATCTGTTTTGGGCGATCGTTCTGGTCAATCTGATTTCTCTCGATCCGATCTGATATGTTTTGTCATCTTTAAAATCTCATCTATAAGATCCAGAACTAACACACCCCTAAAAAGCAGCATGAATAAAACATATTTTCGGAGAACTTCGATTCTGGCATAAGAGGATTGCCCTGGGCTGAAGTTTAAATTTTCCTTATTTTAGATTGATCTACACGCCCACACAACCATCACCTTATTGATAATACAAAGAAAAATTTCATTCCTGTAGTCATAAGGTAAATGAAGAATTCCAAGCATTTGGCACAGTACGTCAAATTTTCCAATACCAAAAGGCAAAATCCGGTGCAGAAAAACTTTGCGATAATTTTTATTATTTAAGGTTGCGTTAGATTGAATGATTTTATTTCAACAATGAATTTGGCATGACTTTAATAATTAAGAATTTGAAATAACTTGGGTTTGCTAAAAATTGCCTTAATGGATTTGAAATCCACGGATTTCAAAATTAACCAAACAATTTAATAGAAGTTGTATTAATGATTTGAAAACGAAACTCATCAAATCATTCTCATCCAAATGGCCTAAAACTTCAAAATTTAGAACTAAGTAAGATATTTGTTTGACAATAAATGTCAATTACTAGTTCAATGTCTTGTTGTCTAAGTTAAAGACTCGGGTGATAGTTAATTTGTTAAGAATTGAACACAACCCAATTCTCAATCAAGAATACATATTCACGGGCATTTGAACAAAGTGATCACCTGATATCACTTAAACCAACAAAAATGACAGACTCGAACTAAAGACGGCATGAACGAATTGATTTTGACATGAAAACTACACGTCCACAGACAGAATTACAGGCACAAATGAAGGCACACACAAGATATTAATCAAGGCAAGGTACATCAGTGAAATACACAAAGAAAACAAGAACGGACAAGACACGATTTACGTGGTTCGGTCTCAACATCGGCCTACGTCCACGAGAGGAGATTTCATTGATAATCTTCAAGTATACAAGGTTTACAAATACATGGATTCACATCCCTAATCCACTTCTATGTATTACAATGGATTGCACAAGAATTCACTATCTTTTGCCCCCTCAAAAAACTCTCAGATATCATGCCCTCTGCCTCGTGCATCGCTCTTGCCGCTCACATTCTTTTTATTCATTTTGTGCGCTCCTCACATCCTCTGTCGTGTCCATCATGCACTTTATATATTGGTTCAGCTTGTTCACCTATGCAGCAGGTTGTCAACTCCTCCCAAGCCAGTCAACCAGTCACTTTGTAACTGCTCTTTAACTGCATCTGGAAGGTTCTAATGCTGTTGTTGCACGCCTGCACCAACTCATCACCCAACCATGCTACATCCAGTAATTAATAATTGAATAGGTTGATAAAATATTCAACATAATTAAAACACAAGTTTTATTATCATGACTAAACTCATAAAGTAATTATAGAATCAAGTGTTTTTTCTTAGATAGTTTCTAACTGAAGTTGGTAAATAAATACAAAACGAGAAATGTGATTTGTAATACCCTGAATGACACTGTCTTTCAGGATAAGCAGATCATGTTCAACGCCGGAATACAATAGGTCCAAATGGGTAACGCCTTGCCCCTCCATGTTTAGTTTTCCATCCCAATTAGCTTCTAAATATCTGAAACATATTTTATCTTAAAGATCGATATAAGAAATTTTTTTTTTCCGGAATTTGAAGTCTTGATCTAACGGTAATATAGTTGATTGATCTTGAATACTTCTATGCTACCCCATGAGCACTACACCAAGATAACAACCCTTAGATGTGTTTGTGTACAAATAAATCAACTATACCATTTCTTGGTTTGTTTGTGTCCAAATATACATAAAAACTCATCATCATCTTTTAATGCATGTGTTCTGCGTTGCACCCGGAATAAGAACTATCTTTATATATGATCTTACATAAAATATATATGGCTGATTTAGTTTTATACGAGAAATATATCTCGTGATGCAACGTTAAGTTATACCCTTTTATCTAAGGCATGTTGATGTGATAAGTGAGAAATGAGTCTCACTCTTATCAATTTAGCAAAGGGTGTTGAGCCAAATACCTGTAATGCTAAACTATTCCGAATTAGTTTTTCGATTTTGATCTTCTCCTCCAAACGAAACCCGTAGCCTCCATCCATTGTGTTTGTTCGATCAAAAAGGCTCAAAGGGCTATGGATAAATCATAAATATGATTTTTTTAAAGAGTCTTTGATTGTAGAAATAATGCATTTATATCTATATTTAGTCTAGTGAATGCTTATCTTAAGTTGCTTATTGCTTATTTTACTGACTTGTTACATGCATGTGATTCGAAATTAAAACCATAAATCAAGCATTAATTTATCCTTCCTTCATAAATGACAAATAGTTTTAATTGAAATAAATGGTGACAATTCACGGCCTCTTTCCAATGAAAAAGGCAACAATTACTGAAGAAATTGCAGATTACAGAGAACAAAATAAACAATCTTGGCTTTGTACTGTAATTCTAACAAGGAGGAAGATCAGGTGGAGGTGGCTCAATGGACTGCAACTCTCCATCTCCATTCTCTACCAAAAAAGCCATAGCCAACCCCCAAACCAGATGTGAATCTATGTGGCAATGCATCAACCAAACTCCTGCACAAACCAACAGAATCAATCTAGTAAATAACTAACCATGTCTGGTGATGAGACTTATGCACTATGCGGACTTACCTGGATTGTCGGCCACAAAACGAATAACGGTCCATCCGCCAACGGGCACGTTGACCGTGTTACGCAACGGGGGATCAACGAGGTTGAATCCATTTATGTCTCTTCTGGGGTTGAAGTTTCCGAAACCTTGTCCCACAATATAGAAATGATATCCATGAAGATGCATGGGATGGTTTTCTGTCGATACAATAGCCGTGTCTTGTAAGACAAGCTGCACATTTGAACCGAACTTCAGACTGTATAACTTGGTCCCGAATCTGGGCTGCCACAGTGCACGGCTCACATTTCCGGTGAAATCAAACGTGATAGGTGGAACCGGTGGGAAGTCTGTAGTGTAAATTCCAGGTATGTTTTGGTAGTAAGCTTGTAATAAGGAGGTTCTTCGAGGAAGAAGGAATGATACATTGTTCATGCTAGCTGCGAAGCGCGTGTTATTAGGGCCCTGACATCTTGGTCCTGGGACGCAGTTCACAAGCCCCAATCCAACTGTAAAGAAGAGATTCTCATCGATTCGAGTAGGCACAAATATCCCCTTTTTCAAGGGTAGGTTCCTTATCTGTCTCGTGTATGCTGTCACGGTTGCTGTGTCGTTGAAGGCAGGAAGTATAGGCATTAATGGCTTTATGGCTGCTACATTCTTGGAAGTACAAGAAGCGGATTCGTACTCCAGGATAGCAGTGGTGGTCGTGTTGTCAAATGGGGCATTTTGGGCAGTGTGGTACGGGCTTGCGGCCATGTAATAATGGCCCGACGGTTGGTCTGCGGTCAAAAGGACATTGGTCGTCTGGCCGGGCCCAAGCATGATGACTCGGGTCGTAAATGGCTTGTTGTAGGCTGCATCGTTCCCGACTACGGTTAGCATGTGCTTGGCCACTGTGAAGAAGAGTTCTTGATTGAGCGCAGCATTGATGATTCTTAAAAGAACGGTCTCCCCCGACTTTACGTGGAACTTTGTTGTTCCTGTGATAAAAAAGACAACATAAGTCGGTTAACTAGATTCAACCATTTGTTGTCCAAGAGTGTTAAAAACTGAAAATCAAGCCAGTTATTTATATGTATCATCTGTATCTAACCTTTGCTGGAACATTGGTATAAATCTCCAGGTTGGCCATTGATAGTATATGCATCGGACACATTTGGAGCAGCGCCCGTAAACTGCGCCTGCCGTAGGACACTAATGATGTCTCTATTCCACCATTCCCCTGCCGAATGATAAACTTCTTTTAGTCACATTACTTACATATATATATACTAAGAGTGAAAATGTACAAATATGACTGATTCTTGAATTTTAGTTTCATATGTACCAAGAAGGATAGGGATCTCATGTTTTGGCGCTGGAAAAGGATAAGGAACACCCAATTTGGGGAGAATAACGAGTGCTCCATAAACTGTAGCTCTCAGCCATTTGCTATGAGCATGCCACCATAATGTACCATCCTGGTTCTCAATAATGAACCTGTATGTATAGCTTGCCCCAGGCTGAATCGGGCACTGGGTCACATATTCCGGGCCATCAGCCCATGGGGTTCGCATCTGTCGAACACCGTGCCTATCGAACAAATTACATTATTTAATTTATATCATAATCTTTTAATTCAAACTGTTTTAGATAAAATTTTCTTATGTACCAATGTAGAGTGACATTGTAACGTGCACTATTTGTGACTTTGATGACGAGTGTATCACCATCCCGAACTTCTAAGTTTGGGCCCGGAAACTGCCCATTTACTGTGATTATGTTGTGAGTTCTGCACAGCCTCTTCACTGGAATTGTCTGGACCTGTCATCACATATAATGTACCAAAACATCAATATTCATTCTAAATATTGAAACTAGGTAACTAAATCAAGGCAGTGGATCCAAAAGCTTCTGAGAGATAACGACTTAATATTATGCAAAAATTTAAATAAAATTTGAAATTTTTTCTTTAAAACGAGGGCCGACTATCTACTCGCCCCGAGGGTTCACTAGAGACATACGACGAACTGATGGTAATGAGTCTCTGCATTAGCTGACGAGAAGGCTGAGAACATAGCAAGAAGAACGAGAATAGAGATACTAATGTTGCATTGCATGGCACTAGGATTAAAGTGCTCCATGTTTTGTTCTTTATTTCTTGGATGACACTAACTAATGGTGGATTTGCCTTATATAATGGACTTCAGTTTCTGAACTGCCAATTTGTTTGTTTTTGGGAACTTGGTTTGGGTCAACAAAGTCACAAAAGTTATTCTAGTGCACCCACAATGGGGGATTTGGTGCACCCACTGGGCTTGATTTTGTAAAGTTAAAATCGAGAGCAGGTAAATACAAACAGTCAAAACCATTTAAATGTAAAGTTATTTACTTTTCAAAATTTGAGGCTGACCAACCAAGATATGCTTGCTCGTGTCCTAAATAATGTCCTAAAGGTCTGATTCTGAAGAAATTTGATGATACAGTCGCAATTTAATAATGGAACTGTACACATTTTTTCCTAAAGAAACGTGTATTAAGTAATCTACCGTAACTAATTATTCATGTCCGTTATTATAAAATGTCATTAATGGGATCCCAACTTTGAGGTTAAGTAATGTCGATTCAATGGGGCAGTTCAATAGCCCAATGTAACCAGCCATTGTCGGTTTAGATTTACTGGTCTATTTTTTTTCTTTCAACATAAACAGATAAATGGTATATATTTTTATAATATATTAATTTGTATATACCATTTATATATGAGATATAAGATGAATAATTACTTTTTTCATATAAATTAATTTCTGATTTTTGTATATTACTTGGATGTAGATATTATAGGGGAAATTCTTGCATGCATCGGATGTGGGCCTCGGTGCATCCACCCACGTTACTTATCAATCAGCATCTCAAATCCCATCCAAGTTTCAGAATAACTTTTTATTATGGCCCAGATCGGAGCCGTCTAACAAGCTTGGCATTGTGTGGATTCCGTAGTATGAACGAGGAATTTTCATTGTTACACAATAGACATTCCTCTGAAGAAGACACAACTGTGACTCACGATAGCAAAGAAGCATTGGAAGTAATGACTGAATTCACTGGTTTTCTTGGAATTTACAATATAACAGTTGGAGAAAAGTTGCATTATATTTTATGTTACAAACCGGCAAATCGAGATGGATCTCAAAACATGAGCTCATATATGTCATTTCAATGTAATGATGAATGTAAATAAAACCTAAGAGGAAAAATAAACTACAAAAAGACAAATTCTATAAAAAAAAAATGGTAGCCGCAAGCACCAATTCGTGACATCCATAGTAGGCAAATGAATAAGTCGTCATCTCCTTGACTTGATCATCAAAAGTCCAGATGAAATTTGAGCTATAGATGCATTCTAAGTTCTGTAATGATTTTATTTTCAATTCACAAATTCTGAGGAACTCTGACAGTAAACCGTGTTGCCCATCAATGATCTTTCTTGGAATATCAGCAGGATTCCAAGAATTCAATGACTCGAGAATTCCATCTCCTAGATCCGCATCCTTCATCATTGAGAGAGGACTCCAGCACTTGGAATACTTTGCCAGGCCCATTATTGTTTTGGTCCCGAATAGTGGAAATTATGGCTTCGAAATTTTCATCTTCTGGTTTGTCAAGTTGTTCTCTTAACCATTTCACAACTATCTGTATTGTGTCAGAGAGGGACTGGATAGAATTTTGTAGCTCATAGGAAATCTGGGAATTTGATTGTTCTGTTGATCCACCTTTCCTTTTCTTTTTCCCTGAAGGAAGAAGCGAACGAACAAAGGATTGGATGATTAAGCCATGCCAAGATAGGGGCTCTGTCATAAGCTGGACCAGAAAAGGAAGATCTACAGGAGGAGGCTACTGGCCCTGCAGATTTAACCTTCTCAACAATGTACTTCCTCAGCAAAGAATTCACAATATGCCAAGTGCTAGAGCCAGGGTTGCCTCTATCCGAAAGTATAATTCCCTGAGAGTTTAAATTCCAAGCATTCAAAAAAACGCAGAAATTCATCCAGTCAATGATGGCTGAACTCGGTCCCTGACAAGAGCACATTTTTAGTTGAACACTGAAGAAACAGTGTTTACCAAATGCACACATAGATCGAAGTTTGAAGTAATGGAATTGGCCAGGCAAAGCCAGATGCCCAGATCAATGGTTAGTTTTTCTTAAACCTGAAAGGATCTTTAAGAATCTGAGAGAATCTCTAACATGATGCCAATGCGTAAGTTGACAATGAGGAACAAATGAATTCACTCTTTAGAGCATGATATTACGACACACGTGGGTCTGCTTTTGTGATTCAAGACTAAAGCTTATGACGCATTCAAAGTTAAGTTGACGGTTGAATTTCTTACCATATTTGCTCTAGGACAAAAGGACACTCCTTCAAAGGGTCCTGGAGATATGGAAAATCAGCCATTAGATAATGAAATCATTGACGTTAACTACCACACACCAACAAAGCTTTTTGATTAGATGGTGGCACCACATGCTAAAACAGATTAGTGCAGATGAGGATATTACCATTACCATTGGATAATTGTCACAGGGCATTCAATAATTAACTTTGCTGAGAAACGAAAGACTAATACTGACCCAAGAGATAATTTTTATCATGTGTAGGAGTCCACCAAGGTCGTGACTTCAAATCTTCATTGAAAGTCAAAGGTGTACTTCTGGTCTCATTTGAGAGCTCGAGAAAATGAGTTCCAAATGTCAAGCTTTCCAAGATGGACTGATTATCAAAAAGATACAATTTAGGAAAAAACTAGAGTACCCATCTATATACTCCAAAGATTGATTTCTACACTATATATATTGTTCAATCACAAACATGGAGAGTATAAATCAGGGTAAAAGCTGCACAAAAGTAATCTAGTAGTAACTGCTGGAATATCACAAGTGTATATCATGGTTACCTCTGCTTCATCAATGTTATTTGAGTTCTCCTTTAGCTGTAAAATGGGTGCTTCAATCTTCGCCATCAAATACTGATTCGAACATTGCAATCTCTCTTTAAATTGGACAAATTCAATTACCTAAGACATTGAGAAAGAAATGATTTTTCACACAGCACATTTAGATGGAGAAGCTTAAACTCCAGCTCAAAGTATAATTAGTTTGATAACACAGATAGCAAGTAGAATATTTTCACATGGTTTCTTTGTAGACTAATTTACAAAGTTAATTCTCAGGACTATTTCGTACTCCAATATTAATTACCTAAAACAGTAGTGAAGAATTCTTACACAGCACATCTAAATAAAAATGCTCAAACTCCAAACAAACTATTTAAAGTTAGAATTAAATATGCGGCTATATATTGTAATGAACTCAAAAAAAGAGATACAACCATGGATTTATTATTATATATCAAATGTCAAAAGGTGATATTAGATTCTCGGTTTATTCTTTCATGAGAGAAGTTTCAAAAAATATGTTCTCTCACTGAATGATGTTATCAACTCTCGTTTGCCACAAACTTCCATCAAATATTTCCTTCACTTAACGCAATTCTCAAACAAAATATGGATGAGAAAATCCAGCCTGCCACCCAATAATTTCAGTAATTGATCAGATAGCTTATGAAATCATTGTACATTTAAAATCATGGCTAGATATTTCAGTTTTCAAGTACTTAAACGACCAAGGAAACTCTCTATGAAGGTGCTCTTCCCTGCAGCATATTTGTTTGCACGGAAACTGTCATCTCTAAAATAACAGGACCACTAGCAATAAAAATAAGGTTCTCTACTCTTCCTGGCAGACATGAAATCAAAAACTAGTATTTCTACATGTTCTTTATTTTTTTCCCCCAATTGGCCAGAAAGTGTGCGGTTAGCGGCATCCGTCCTCAACCATTTTTAGATTCAAGAAAAAATGACAATTCACTCCCAGTATTGTTAGCACTTTCCACAAATTAGTAGTAAGAGTATCATACTTTTGAGTAGTTCCTATGGCGATATGCGAGGAAAGTAAGATCTGCAGATTCTCGAAAGTGATCATCCATGAACTTTACATACTCCCTTAAGAGATCATTTAAATCAGCCAATAAAGGAGATGCTTGTTAGGGAACTATGACTGCTGTCATGTTCTTGCGGAAGTTGCAGGAGCGATAAGGGACAGGAAAAACAACACACGCACAAAAATAGAGACACAAAGATTTATGTGGTTCGGCAAAACTCGCCTACGTCCACGGAGCACACACACTTCACTATATCAATTATGAAGGGATTACAAGAGGAGTACAAACTCACACCTCTCGGAGAAGGAGCAAACTTGCTCAACTCAACTCAAAATCTCTCTACACTTTTTTTTTATTCTCTCTCAAAGCTCACTATACTTTGATTGTGTTATGATTACAAATGAGCAATTCTTACCATTTTATAGCCCAAAAACTTGGTGTGAAACCAAGAACAAATATGGTGTGAAATGAAGAGTTTAGTCATCATTTTGCTTTCAAATTGTAGGCTTCAAACTTGGCATGATCTTTGAATTCAAACTTGATGGATTTTTCAAAGTTGGTGGATGTTCAAACTTAATTCTTGTTCAAACTTCAACAATGCTAACATCTGTGGTAAAATGTGGTGAGATATTGTCTCCAGCAAAATGTTCTTCACAGCCAAGGACTTAAAGCTACAAAGGAAAATGAAACTCAGAATTATGCCGAGAAATATTAAAAGGAAAAATGAACATAGATTTCAAAGTGAATTCTTTGAATTCTCGTGCCAGCAATTCAAAATAAAATAATAGATGCAAAAATACAGAACTTCCCTAAATAATAAGAAAAGTGATTAAGCTGATGAGTTTACCGTTCATAAGCTAATGGAAGGGAATTCCAATAAGAATACAAATGAACCAACAAAAGCTTGTACTGCCATACATGTATGCGGAACATGATAAAGACGAGTTAAATGATCAAACTTGACATGTAAAGTAGGCTTCAAGAGGCAAGTGAGGCAGTATGAAAAAAAGGCAAGTCTAAAAAACAAAATTAATGATTTAAGCTAAAAATGGGTTGGCATTCTATTAAAATGAACAAAAAAATTCCTTTCAGAATTTATGTGCTGAAAAAAAAAAAAAAGCACTCCGTTATAGATAACAGCCAATAAAATTAAGCCAATTTTAAAAAATTGGATCCACTGTTTCATCTAGACAAGGAGCACAACTTCTTCAACTGCATAACACCAAATGGTAGTAACTTAGCAATTTTGATACACACTGCTACCACAAAATTTGTCGTGACATTGATAATTATGATCAAAAGTAGTCAAACAAGTTAAGTGACTCATCGAACAAATCCAAAACTGTGGACCCAATTCATTGATCCTAGTTTCTCAACCGAGGGACTAGATACCAAAAATTGTATACATGAAAGCCTGAAGAATAGGCTTTGAGATAAATGACAGAAAAAAAAACAAAATTTCCTAGTCAGAAGACGTGTAAATGAGTCAGAATTCATTTGCTCAGAATTTACCGTATTTCATTTGCTCAAAATTGTGGCAGGTTTTCATGGTTTTTAATCAATACAATATGCACAAATTCTAGGTATGAGATCAAGGCTTTGCCTTTTTTTAAAACAAAGCACCAATGGGAATTGGCATAAAGCCTTATCAGTATATATATAAAAAAGAACATTATTCATTGGTTGTTTTCTTAAGATGTGTTTGGGAATTTTGCCTTTTTTCTCGTATTTAACCTGTATCCTGAAATATCACTTTCAGTCCATGCATGTAATAGCCGTTATTCACGTGCACACTAATAAACCTCACCATCCAGCAAATTCTCAAAAGCCATTCATTAAATGATCCGTGATCATTGCCAGAACCGGTCGGTGTAGAAAAAAATATAGGACATATGTCACAAGATAAATGTAGGTAGAAAATGAGAGAGAGAGTACTTGGAATTTGATATGATGCATCCTAAAAATGCCAAATGAAGCCATGCGCTAAGTACTACCGACCAAGAAGGAAATAGCAAAAACTATATTTACTTGTGGAGGGTTATGCCATTTAGATCACATTGATAAACAAAATCACTATCCCCAGTCCAATCAAGAGGAAGTTTAGCCTTTAGCTAGAAAGCCTTTGGCTTACAACCAAGACTGTCAAGAATGTGGTTGCTGTAAAATTTACGACACTATTCCACCATGACTCATGAACATTACAAGAATTCACTTGTATACATAAAATCAGCACTCCACACTCGATTTTTGAGAGAATATCCAACATTCCATCACCATAAAGAAAAGTGACTATGAACACAAACTGGGCAATAATTGACGTGCTATGCAACTAATCAATCATTCTCACCATTCCATGAGCTCCATGTGCAGCAGATGTTTCCTTTTTCTTGTTCTTTACAAAAAAGGTGATTCCTCAAGAATAACACATAAAACCCCGATATCATATCATATCGAAACCTATAAAAAATTATTGTCATATTCTTTTAAAAATAATTATTCCTTTCACCATCTAACCACCCACAAGCTTTTTGAAGAGGCTAAATAATTTTTCTCTCTGAAATTTGGCCATCATTAGGAGAGAATGCAAAATACGGAATTAGAAATAGCCAAAATCAACTTTCTAACCTTCGGATAGTCAAACCAAACTCCAGAATCATGATAGACACCAGCAAATAGCCAAGATTCCTTGTATGCCAAAAAAGCTAAGCCACGACATAAAAGATTACCACTGGAAAACATTTAATAAATTTCCATGTTCAATCAGCCTAAAAAATGTAAATAGAAAATGAGATCCGTAAACATAACATGAAACAGAAACTAAATTGCAAATAAAACTAGAATACCAAATATAATTCCGTTCCTTCATTTGCTCAAATTATAGAGGAAATCTTATTCAAGTAAGTATGTTCAAGATCTGTATAATAGTGGGCGTGTTTCCAAAACTGATTGGTGGATAGAAACAAATTTAGGACTCTACAAGATATGATAGGTTTAGCCCAAATTAATGTTTTGCCTGGGAATACGGAAATAATAGAAGTCCCAAAACAATCAATCTGGATCCGGTAGATATACATCTCTAATAAAAGAATAATTTCAGAAAATGAAATACATAGACTGCGCTAACTTGCATCCTTGAATTCCTAGAAGCACGAAAATTGAAAACTTCCGGTGAAGAGAAAATGTAAGACACAATCCAGGTAGTTAAAACTTGAACCACAAGAATTGCAAGATTATTACACAAT
Source organism: Haberlea rhodopensis (assembly GCA_907163345.1). NCBI lineage: Eukaryota > Viridiplantae > Streptophyta > Magnoliopsida > Lamiales > Gesneriaceae > Haberlea > Haberlea rhodopensis. The sequence continues at coordinate 1,727,024 of CAJQUN010000057.1, read as the reverse complement.
CCAATTGAGTTAAAACATAGTATATGTTAGGGAGACACAAGTGAAACATACCAAGAAACTATCAAAGGGTTTTTCTATTTTTCCAAATTAAGAGCCAAGATTACACTCTATCTATATATTAGCTCCCTGCTGAAACTTTGTTTCGGGTATGAGCTTCATTCATTTACTAGAACTTGCATGTTGTGTCCAGGTTTGAAGTTCTAATGTCATGTCCAGGTTTGAGGGATTTCTTGCTGTTGTATATCAGTCCACAGCAATAATATAGTAAAGGGACAAAAGGGGACGTCAAAATATTGACTTCATTGGCTATGTGTTAAGTATTTGGCAAGAAATACAGAAAGGAATACCAAATTTCGAGTATTGGACTTTAGCAAACAGATACTTCAAATTAATTAAAAATATGCTCTATCAAGAATTCAGTAAGTAACAACGAATTTTCAAAAAACAATAATAATAAACAAAAATCTGATAGTTCACAAACCTTTTTTTGTTCATTCATGATTATAAGTCTGGAGCACATAAATTAGAGAATAGATAATAATTATGGAGTACAATAACTAATACCTGAACCAAAACATCGCATGCCATTGACAAAAGCTCTTCACCATACATACTGTCCTGTGCATCAAGTTCCTTTGATAGTGGAAGGTTCTTAAGCTAGGTCCTCGACTTCTATAATTAAAATAATAAACAAAAAACAAAAACCTCATAAATTGTCTGCTTAACTGAGTTAATTTTTATAACAAAAGAAGAAGCTGAGTGCTAAAATGTAACACAACCTAAGCAGGTTTAACCCTTGTGATATAATGAATGCAGAACAAGATCGAATGGCTCCAGAAAAACAGAGTAAAAAAATTCCCCTCGGTTGTTTTTGTTTTCTGGGAACAGTTTTCCATCTCCCAACATAAAATAAACGCTACAATTTATTACTATTTTCTTTCCCCAAAAGGCAAAACACATTTCCCCTCCTCAAGTCTCCCAATGTAAAATTACTATTAACTGCACTTATATCTTTCCCAAAAAAAAAATTTATGTTTTAAACAATTTCATCTAATAACTTTTGACATGATTTCTACACCAATAATTTTATTACAATATTTTATATTATAACCCAATATACTATTCTAAAATTTTAGAGTACTTTTATCCAACAATTTCTGACATAATTTAAAATCTACATAAACAATTGCGCTAAAACAAAACCATACACAATTTATTTTCTTACAATACTGCCCCTAAATATTTCCCCAAAACTCCCAAAACAAATCAAAACACGCCCATCATGTTTGTTAAGGGAGAGTCATGTTTACTCATATTTCATTTAAAGTTTATCAAGTTTTGTGATCGTCAAAAGGGGGGATTGTTGAGATTTAAACGCATTGTTGAGTTTAATGCTTAATTTATCTCCGAATTATTTATGAGTTTTGATGATCAACAAAACTTGCATTTGTTATACTAATATGTCTACTTAGTGTACATGTTTAGATGGTGATTGTTTGAAGGAAATCAAATCTGCAAGGACATGGGCGGATCGCCCCAGGCGATGGCAGCCAAGGGAGACATCGCCACGCTCATCGACTGAAGCGACGTCGAGGACCGCGTGCATGGAGAGATCGCCTGAGGCGATGGCTAGATCGCCTGAGGCGATGCATGGTTCGTTTGAGGCGATGGAGAGTTCGTTTGAGGCGATGAAAGTTTCTGATCATTTAAGGCTACGGCATTGATTTTTGGTGACGATCGCCTGAGGCGATCTATACATCTCCTGAGGCGATCTGTGTAATTTTGTGACCGTTGGAGCGCAGCGATGGAGATCGCCCGAGGCGATGGTTGAGGCGATGCAGGAGTGATTCATGCCTTATTTATCGAAACGGCTAGTAGGAGCCTTGTGAGCCTTCTACACTATAAATATGGATGTTTTGGATCAATTTGACGACAAGAAACAATAGTATAAACTACAAGAAAATTGTGTTCAATCAAAATCATTCTAGCATTGCAAACTTCATACATTTGTGTTGTATTGGAGTTTTTAATTTATTTATTGTGTGAGAGCTGTTGATTCTTCGTGTTGTTACACCATGAAGGTGTTATTGATTTATTGTAAGGTCCTCCAACACCGACACAAGTTGGAAATTGTATAAGACATCAACAAGTGAAGTTGATGCAAGTTTGTGGCTATCCTTGGAGCCCTTAAGGCCAAGAAGACTCGTGAAGAGTGGGTGACTCGTGAAGAGTTTGTGCGTAGCTATCCTTGGAACCCTTAAGGCCAAAAAGACTAGTGAAGAGTGTAATGGCTCATTTTCTAAGGAATTTATTGACCCAAATATTGTGCAAGTTATAAATTGTAATATTAATAATAAGAATATATGATAATTATAATAAATAATAATAATAATAATAGTAATAATATTTAATTAATGTTAATTAAAGAGTGATATAGCAGACACGTTTCTTCCATTTCAGATTTTTTTTCTTTCATCCGCTTGTTTCTTCAACTGCGCTTCATTTCTTCGCCTTCTTCTTCCCTTCCGTTTCATTCTGGTCCTCCTTCATTTTCCTCAACCGATCGTGTCCCTCACCCCTTCACCTCCTCACCATGGTAACTGATTAGCTATTTAAGTTCTACCAACAAGAACCCAGTTACAAACCCAAACCCATTTCCGTCTGTGTCGAGTTCCGAAAATATTTCCAGATTTCGTGGGCTTCGATTTTAGCTTCGAAAATTCTCCAAATTCGAGTAGTAGCAAGCAATCAAGAGGAATTCGGATTCGGACATCAATTGGTATGAAAATTCAATTTTTATTTTAAGTTTCGAAAATTTTCTGTTTTTGATTTTTTAGTACTGTTTCGATTTTTAATTGTTGTGTTTAGGTTAGTTGAATTTAAATTGAAGTTTTAGGGGTTTAATTGTCAAGAAAAACAAATTTTAAGAATTAATTCGAAAATTCTGGACATGAGTTCGAAAATTTATATTGGAATTTTTAAGAAGGCGATGTTGTAATTTTCTTAGATGTTATAGAAATTTTGATTTCGAAAATTGTTACTGGATTTTTGAAGAATTAAGATGGTGATTTGTTCGAAAATTTTATGATAGATTTTAAGGGATTTTGGAAATGTATACTGGATTTCAAGAGTTAGGATGTAATTTGAGGATTTTGTATGATAGTTCGAAAATGGTGTTGAATAATATAAGAGTTAGGATTTTGTTAGGTTGTGTTAGAACCAATTTAATTGAATATGATTTTAATATTGTTGAAATGGATAATAGGAAATCTTTGATTATCTTGGAGATTTTGGAGGTTTGTAGAGTTATCGTTGATAGGAAGCTTTGAGGTACGTAAATGAAGTTGCAATTTTACGCAAATTATTTTGAGTATATTTTGTTGTTTATTTTGAAATGTTTTGAATAGTAAGCATGAAAGATTCTTTTGAAATATGATTTTTGATAAGAAATGTATTTTGTTAAAAATAGAATTTTGAATAGTATTTTATTGTGTGTGAAAAACTATTTTAAAGGCCATGTTTGTCTTGATTCGATGAATACGATTTGAGGTTTGTGAACTGTGGATATTTCGTTTCGTTGTGGCTCGCATTGCGACGAGGATAAAAACACGCATACTTTCGGCTCGTTGGCGACGAGAATAAAGAAACGCATTTCGTTTTGCCCGAAGACAGAGGGGGTATAATATCTGTCGATACCCTTCCAGCGGGTATAGTCTGGAATGATATCATTGTGTCACATCCGTATTTGAGTATGCATTTGTTTCATTACAACATGGTTATGTTTAATGATTAATGTTAAGACATTATATTTTATGGTTATTCGTTTTCTGTTACGTTTCGTTGGTTATCTGTGCAGTTATTTCCGTTATGATTCCGTTTTGTGAAATTTAGTTCCGTTGACTGCTCGGATTAAACCATATATGTGTGAAAGTTATTTTGGATATGAAAGTATATTATTTTTCGTCACATTATGAAAAATGATGTTTTTAATACTTTTATCAAATGTTTATTATGCTTACTATAAAATGCTGCAACTTACCTTTACCTGTAATGTGACATATTACAGATGGAGTTGAAGACTTAGACGATGCGGAGGATATTTAGATTTATTATGAAGTTTTGAGTATGTTGGCATGTTAAGTTTATTTTGAGGACATGAAACATTTATTTATGTTTTCAGTTGGATTTTTGGTAATTGAGGTTTATTTCAGTTTATTTTTGGTTTTTACGATTTTGGTGTTGTGGTGGTAGTGATCTAGTAGATCACAGGGCACAAATTTTAAGAGGAGACTCTGCCCAAATTTTTCTAAGATAAAGGTCACGGGGAAAAATTATTAAGTCAAACATTCGATAAGAATTAAAAACGTTTCCGCTAGACATAAGTTCAAAGTAATAATTAAGTTTTGATTCGAGTGAAGCCTCGTATTCAAGCAATTGAATACGGCGGGCGACCCGTCTGGGCGGGCCGTCACAAAGAGTGTGTTACTCGGGAAGAGTGTGTTGTGGCTAACTTGGAGCCCTTAAGCCCAAGATCAAAGTTGGTCTAGTTGAACATCGGTTGGACGTTTTCTAGCCGGGAAGAGGAGACGTAGGCGATTCATCACCGAACTTCTATAACAAATATTTGTGTCGTTTATCGTTTTATTTACTTTACGCATTTATTTATTACTTCTTATTATTTATTGTTCGATTGATTTGAAGTCTTCCGCAGCGCAAACTCGACTATTTGCAAATTCATTTTAAAATGCTAAAGCAGCCAAGGAACCTCATTCACCCCCCTCTTCGGTTCCAACAAGCAGTTTTTCTCTCGAGCCAGACCTCATCTATTCGAGTATCAACAGAGGACTTTCCATGTGCAAGTTGCTCGGAGAGGGTCTTGTATTGCTCCAAAAGGGTCTTGTTGACATCTTCGAGGTCAGCTAACCTCTTGCGCTCATCTTCTAAGGCCTTCTGCGCCTTCTCATGAGCATTTTTCATGGGACAATCCCAAGGCCGGAGTGGACGAGGAAAATAGAACTTCTTCTAGTCTTTTATTTACGAGGGCTAGTTCTTGAGGAAACCAACTCCCGTTCGGGAAGTTGGACGAGCAAAATAGAACTTCTTCTAGTCTTTTATTTACGAGGGCTAGTTCTTGAGGAAACCAACTCCCGTTCGGGAAGAAAAGTAAAAAAACGGCCGATCTCCTTCTTGTTTAATTGAAAAAATCAATGAAAGAGCCACGGGTAGGGGTAAAACCCAAAAAAGAAAGGACAATGAAGAAGCTCGCCAACAATCTATTACTGTTGGGAAACAGTTGGCTAACGAAAAAAATGAAATATGAGGCAACTTCAAGAAAGAAAGAGGGGACATGAAAGCGAAGGCCCCCTCGAAGTTGATCTAAGTAAAAGGGAAAATAGACGTCGGGGGGCAGATGGGGACGAGACCCCGAGGCGGGGGAGTAATAATGGAAGTCCCCTCAGAAATCTCCCATTTAGCCCGGATGGTGAATAGATGATGATCAGTCCGAATCCTGGACTCGAAAACTTCGAACCAAGGGACTTGGGCTGCCACCAAGTCTTGCTCCGTAATGGCCTGCTCGTTCTCCCTTCGAGCAACCGAAGAATTCGATGAGCTTAATGTCTTCTCGCTATCCGAGGAGGATGAAGGCAAAGTAGGAAGAGTGGTAGCTCTTTACCCAGTATATGTGCCTTACTGATCTATTTCCCTCATGGAGCAATCATCTGAAGAGGATGGCATACTTGGTAGATGAATGCTCGAGAGTCCTGAAGATCAATTGTTCACTCGTATGACTCTAGCTCGGGGGAAGTTGAAGCAAACAGTGAAAATAATAGAAGCGAGACGAGTACTTATAGAAGGGGCCAGCTGAATCGTCAGATGATCAGAACCGTTCAATGAAATTTGGGTGGACGGTTACAGATTGACCTCGGGAAATGAAACATCGTGAAACTTTTCAAATTTCGAGCGGGAAAAAAGGGCGGTAAAAAACATACGAGCAGGTTAAACCAGGATTTTACCCGAAGACGATAAAACAAGACTTCAATACTCTCGTCTTGCTTTACTTCAAGGGGTGAGGTGATGTCATATGATGAATCAGTTTCCTCGGGTAAAATCCCTGCAAGTACTGAACAGAATATCCCGAGGACGTAACCCCGAGCACAAGGTACCCAAACACCACTAAACACTGCTCGACTTTTTGGTCAAAACTGCCGCAGAAGACCCGAATATAACTGACAAATTAACGGGTGCGGACGAACTTGCGTTAATGGCGCGTGAATTTCTCGGACACGTCTTGAACCCATAACGTCGTGATCAAGGGAGATCATGTCCCAGAAGCGCTCCTCAACCGCCATGTTACTATAAATACCACCCCATCATCACACTTAAGGGGTTGAATTTTTCGGGCAAGAAATATACCGATGAGATCATATCATACAGTCTGTTCAGTCTTTCTTTTTCTTTTTGTTTTTGTTTTTCTATTATTCTCTCTTAAAGTTTATTATTCGTATTTCGTGTCAAAATCCTGTAACATACCAATATTTATAGTGAATAATTTATACTGGACTTGTCTTGAGGGTTTTCCACGTAAAAATTTATGATGTCTCTAATTAATTTCTTGTCACACATACTTTATCCGAATACAGAGAATTTAGGATCACATAACAGGGGGTTTTTATTAAAATATTCGATTTTCGAAAATAATTTAACAAATTAATCATTTTTTTAATTATGAAAGTAACCTAAGTCGCATGTCAGATGTCGACTTAGGTTGAAGTCGCCATCTGACATGGCGACTTATATAAAAATTATATTATTTTTTTTGATGTCGCCATCTGAGATGGCGACACTAATGTTATAACCCTAGCCCGCCGCACTCGCAATCTCATTCTGAATTCTCATTTCATTTCTTCCGTCGTCGCTCTCATTCTCATTTTCTTTCTTCGGTGAACAAGCTACGAATCTCTTGCAAAAATCAAGTCATTTCTTTCCAAAATATTTAAGGTAAGCTTTTTTATTTTTGTGTATTGTAGATAAATTATGATTTTGATATATTTAGTGGGAGTATATTACTTGTTGGAGTATATTTTTGTGATGTGAATGATTAAATTTAAGTTGGCTCCGGAAGAAGGCTGGTTGCATTGTGGGCGGGGGTGGGCGGCGGCGGCGTGGGTTGGCGGCGGCGGGCGTCGGTCGTAGACTGTCAGCGGGTAGTTTTGTAATGTTGAGATTAATGTTGTTAATTTTTGTATTATATTTCAGGATGGATCAAATAAGACAACCAGGCCCGGTTGACACACATCTTTTGTCGTTGCATTCTTCACATCGATCTGAGGATGTATGGGGATGTGATATGGATAGTATACTTCGTGTGAGAAACCCAGATAGCTATTTTTGGGATATGTGTCCATTAGATATACGTGTTGTTAATTTGTTACACGTTATTGGATTTTATGGTATATATAGGTGTGGTAAGATTGAACTTGACATGCACCTGATCACGACTTTAGTTGAGAGATGGCGCCGTGAAACACACACATTTCATCTTAGATCGGGAGAAGCGTCCATCACACTGCAAGACATTGCAGTAATATGGGGGTTGCCAGTAGATGGCATCGTAGTGTCTGGGATAGATTATGATAGGACTCTACCCGAATGGCAAGAATATTGCCATACATATTTAGGATTAATACCAGATATCAAAGATTTTAAAGGTGCGAGGTTGAGATTAGTTGTTTTGAAAAATCATTTGCTGCAAAATCCCTTAGGGGTACATAGTACGCCAGATGATGTTGCTAAGTTTACACGGGTTTGTGCCCTGATTCATCAGGCAATTTAGTTAGGTTATTGTATTTACAGAAGTTGGAGGATATCGACTCAGCCAGTACATATAGGGCAGTGCTGTTTTGGCATACTTATATCGTGAGTTGTGCACGTCATCAGAGAGAGGGAAAAAAGTTATAGGTGGTGCATTGCAACTCTTACAGGTAAATAATATGTTTGTTGTTTTAATAATTAAAATATGTTTATGGTCAATCTAACTTGTATTATTGATGTCACTACAATAAATGATATTTGGGCATGGTCACGAATCCCAAGTTTGACTCCGCAATTGGGTAGCGAAAGATCTGATATTGGACCAATAATGGTCGGCCCAGACAATGTGTTACCTTCTGCTCCATATGGTGTAAGGTAGTATGAATATGCATTGTTTTATAATTGATTTTATGTGTTAATGCATTTAATCATTTATTTGAATATATACAGGTGGTCATGCCATTTAAACTTTACAGAAACTGAGAGTCATTACATACGCATCATAAGGGACATCCTCGATGAGCAGCCAGTAACTCAAGTAAACATGTTGTTAAATTAGTTTGTACAAAAGTACACTTTTTTCATAGTATGTAAAGCAATGTTGTTTTGCAGTTTAATTGGCAGCCGTACCCTGATGAGTACACTGGAGGAATCACTGAGTTAGGGACATATAAGGGACCGTTGATTTTCTTCGACATAGTTGAAATGCAATGGTCTGATAGATTCCTGCGACAATTTGGAATGCTACAAGATATCCCAGAAGATCAACCATCGGGGGATGAGTCATTGCATAATGTTGGTCGAAGGGAAATGTCAACAAAAACTGGAGCACTAGGCATAGAGCATACATACTTTGCTGGGAGAGAGCAAATGATCTACGTGTAGACAGACCATTATCTGGCACTTCTTCAATATCAACCTCATCGTCATCAGACTCATCCTCAGATGGAATTCCCTTCGGTTCAGCCTGCATATCATCTCCAAAATCCACAAAACTGTCTGCTAGTGGCTCGGGAACAGTATTGTCAGCAACTATAGGAGCATCATCTTTAATTCTAGAGGTAGTTGGTCTTTCTGTATCTACTACAAATGGACCACTACCACTTGTTGACATTTCTGTAATAAAATCATAAGCTCTTCGTTCTGTTTGTATATACATCTCCAAACAACTATAATTTTGTTCAGAATCCAATACCCATGCTAAATTGTAATCACTGTCAACGAGAAAAATTGTTTGTTTTATCCCAAAAAAATCACTAAATATATATTTAAAATATATTTTCAGAATGAACTGGTTACGGTCGATGCCAGTAATATCATATACGTCGTTCACTAACTGCAAATAATTAGTAGTGCGAGATATTGTCATGCCTTTAAACTGACCACGATCATATCTAACACATTCTGAATCTTGTAATATATCACCTCCCCAATACAACAAAACTTTAATTGACATACCTTAAAAAATAAACACAAATTTTATAAATTAGTACATTATATATAATATTATTAAATTTTATCATTTGTATAACAACGTACCTGCTGAGAAAATATTCACGAATTCTGAAGAGAATTTGAATATTCACGAATTCTGAAGAGAATTTGTTTACGAATGCCGATGAGATTTTGCTTTACATTTCAAAATGAGTAACATTTTGTTCTGTTTTATAGACAAAGTAATTGATTATTGTCGCAATCTAAAATGGCGACATTAAATAAAAAATATAATTTTTTTAATTGTCGCCATCTCAGATGGCGACAACATTTAAAAACAAAAATAACTTATGTCGTTATATACCGACATCAGTGAAAATATTTTTTTTAATATAATGTCGCCATCATACGTGGCGACATCAAAAAAATTTATTTTTTTAAAGATGTCGCCATGTCAGATGGCAACATCAAAAAATAATATTTTTTTTAAGAATTTTTATGGAAGTCGCCATGTCAGATGACGACTTTACCTAAAATCGCCATCTGACATGGCGACATCGAAAAAATAATATTTTTTAAAGAACTTTTATACAAGTCGTCATGTCAGATGGCGACTTCAAGAGTAGTCGACATCTGACATGACGACTTGAGTTACTTTCATAATAAAAAAAAACGATTATTTTGTTAAATAAGATTTTTTTTTTCGAATAAAAAGTTAAAAAAACCCCACATAATAACAGTATATAATCGTTTTAGCGTATAAAATTAAAATAAATTAAATGCAATGGAAATGAATCTAATATTGAAATAATATATATCTGTAGATTTTGCCAGTGGTGAGGTAACCGGAACCACCATCTCCCTTCCCGGACATGGAGAAGAACAGATACTGAAATACGAAGCTACCTCCCTCCATCCACTGTTGACCACATGGAAGACCTCGCTTTCGACGCCGATCCCTCAGACGACGACGTTTCCACCTCCAAATCCTACTCCAGCTACCGCAGCGCAATGACCACCCTCTCGTCCTCCTCCACCGCCGTCGAACACCCCCTTATTCAGCCGCCTTCTATTGCCACCACTTCCGGAATATCCGATTCCCTCCTCTTGACCCCTAGGGATTCACCTCTACAGTCTCCTTTATACACTGACGTCATATCCAACCCCTTTCGCGACGGTTCTTCAGAATCCAATGGCAATGGCATGATCGAGTACGAATCGACGGTTCCTCCTGGATCTTTTTCTTCCAGCTCGGAGTATCTGAAAATCACGGTTTCGAGTCCGCAAAAGGAGGTTGAATCTTCCAGTTTGATCGTTCCAGGTGGCAATACTTATGTCACCTATCTGGTCACGACGAAGACGGATATTCTAGATTACCGAGGTTCGGATTTTAGCGTACGGAGGAGGTTTAAAGACGTGGTGACATTGTCGGAGCGGTTGACCGAGGGTTACCGAGGGCTTTTTGTTCCGCCTCGGCCTGACAAAAGTGTCGTGGAAAGTCAGGTAATGCAAAAACTGGAATTTGTGGAGCAGAGGAGAGTGGAATTGGAGAAATACTTGAAGTGGCTGGCAAGACATCCCGTGATTAGAAAGTCCGACGAGTTGAGGGTTTTTTTGACAGCACAGGGTAAAATGCCACTTCCAGCAAGCATTGATGTGGCGTCGAGAGTGCTAGATGGGGCGGCGAGGCTGCCAAAACAGCTGCTCGGGGAGTCTAGGAGTGTGATCGAGCCTGAGGAGGTGGTGCAGCCTGCTAAAAATGGGAAGGATTTGCTAAGATTTTTCAAGGAGTTGAAACAATCTGTTGCCAATGATTGGGGTAATTCGAGGCCTCCTTTGGAGGAAGATGACAAAGAGTTCTTGGAGAAGAAAGATAAGTTACTGATTCTTGGGCAGCAACTTTCAAACGCATCGAAACAGGTTTGTTGAAATTTCCAATTTCTTTCAGTTGTTGTTTTGTTTGGATGTGCAATGTGAATATTACATATGCAAAATTTACGATATATATATGTATTGACTGCTGTGTTGTGTACAACAGTCAACACGTTTCTCTTTGATGAATGTGTCTGCTTTATGATTTGGTAGGCTGAATCACTGGTCAAAGCACAGCAAGATATAGGCGATACAATGGGAGAATTAGGGCTATCCTTGATCAAATTAACTAAATTTGAGAACGAACATGCCGAACTGAACCTTGAAAGAGTGAGGGCTGCTGACATAAAAAATGTTGCCACTACAGCTGTCAAAACTAGCAGATTGTACCGTGAATTAAATTCACAGACTGTGAAGCATTTGGTAAGTGCTGAATTCTTGTTTTGGGTAAAAATCTTTGTCACAAGTTTGTACCTTTTTGGGTACCAATTTTTCATAGTGCAGGTAGACTTGTCAAATTGTCCTAATGCCTAGTGTAATCTTGAATGTGAAACATGGGAGTGATGGTTCTAGGTTTTGTTCTGGCTGATTGCATGGGATTTTTGGCAAGTAACATCCTACTTATCTTACTCACTTTACATAGTTTCTGTACTAATGATTTTGTGATTTATTCCTTGGATCCTGGTCTTCTTACCATGATGTATCCTGGGAAATGTTCATACTTGTTTAGTTCCACAACAGTGGAAAAAAATGAATTAGTTGATCAAAAAATCAAAAAGTTGAATAAAATTAATATATCAATTTTACATGGGTTAACACACACGCATGCACATACACAAATATATATATATATATATATATATATACATATATATATATATATATATATATATATAATCTTCCATTGACATGGTCATATTTTATTCACAATTACCCCTTCCTCTGTAACTATGGCAGGAAACGTTGCAAGAATACATGGGCTTGATGTTGGCTGTGCACAATGCATTCTCTGACCGTTGTAGTGCACTATTGACAGTGCAAACACTTGTGTCGGAATTGCATTCCTTGCATTCAAGAACAGAAAAACTTGAAACTGCGTCATTTAAATTATTTGGCTCTGAAAAATCAAGGATCCGCAGATTACAAGAGCTAACTGATGCCATTAAAGTCACAGATGATGCCAAAAGTTGTGCTGTCAAAGAATATGAACGGATTAAGGTACAAACAGTTAAAGCATGGCCCTGATAGATGGTTAACTAGATTACTAGTAGATTCAGTTTCTTACTAATTTGATAGGCTGTTTATTCTGAGGTATTGGAATGAAGCCCCATTATTTTGGAGTTTTTTGGAGTAAACCTGATTCTGTGACATTATATATCTTTTTTCGTCAATTCCCAAAATATAGAAATTTCAAGGTGCTTGACTTTGATGGCTTTTGTGTTACCCCATTTATTTCACTATCCAAACGGAGGCGGCCAGGAACATAAAACTGGAAATTTAACTTATGTTATTTTGATATATGAGTTTTCAACGCGAAGAAAAAGTTAGAAATTATAATTCTATCATCATTTTCTCTGGCATGGTGGTGGTTGAATGTTATTTTGCATCATGCCACATGCCCTGTAATTTATGTTCCTTTTTTGTGGTGCCTAATTATAGCTTCTTGCTAAAAATCCAATAGAAATGATGGTAGAAAATTGAGTTGTTTTATGTCTGTGCTTCATTGTTGCCTTAGAGATTCTCTAATGTCTATATCCAAAATTTTGAGATTTTTTAGTTATTGCTGGCCACATTTGGTAACTGGGAAGAATCTTATTTATGAGACAAACTCCTGTCCTCTTATTTCTGAGCGTTATATTGATGTGTTCCTTATGGTTAATGATTGGGTGGTGCAGGAAAATAATAGGAGTGAAATCCAAAGGCTTGACCGAGAAAGGCAGGCTGACTTCGTTAAAATGCTAACAGGATTCGTCACTACCCAGGTACTTATATTCCCTGGAAAGTAATTACTGGTGCTGGGCAAATAGTTTGGCAAGAAAACTTGAATTTTATGAGATTTGACCAGGAGCATAGTGTTGTGAATGTAAAATTTGATTCGTACTTATTGAATTATGTTGTGCTCCTGCCTATAACAATGGCTTATGTGAATGTAGTTAGGCATGACAAATATTGCATTGTCTCATTTTTATGTGCCGAGTGTCCATTAAGGGCATGTTAAGCATGTAAACACTTTTACAGTTATGTGCTTGAGCATTCCCTTTCTCTTTATAATCTAATAGCTACTTGTTATGAAACTTCACAGAATAACGAAATATTACAGAAGAGCAATCACATATTCACATAAGGAAAATGCAACAATTGAATCGGCTTTACTCGAAGTGAATCTTTCTCCATTGGCGAAGAGATTAATCCACTGGAGTTTACAGATATTCTGTATGTCACGCCCCGAGACCGGGGTCAATAACTCCGTCATTGATTTCCATAAACAACTTGAAATCAATAAGCCTCGTAATATCGTAATAAACAAAAACCAGTCTATATTCCATAAATAAAGAAATCATTGTCTTTACAACTGAATTAAAAACGCGAAATTAAAACTTAACATCTTAAATAGTAAAATCGTACTTAAATAAAGTCTAGGGATCTTAATTCTTAGAAATACGCAGCGGATATATCACCAACCCCAAAATTGGTGTTCTTCTTCGGCTTCAACTTCTTCCTCAGCTTTATCTGGGGATGTAGAGTAAGGGGTTGAGTGCTTTGGAATACACTCAGCAAGTGGGGGACAATCGATATGATAACATAATAAATATTCATAATTTTCCAAAACATATTTCAAACGTAATCTTGATATGAATGCCTCGACATAATTGCTCCGTCGAGCCATAACATACATCTCATATCATTCATAATTTTTCTTATACTTAAGCACAATAAATCATCTAGTTTCCTCTTGGTACTGATATCAGCCTCTAGAATTATCCCTCCTAGAGAAGAGGTCATGCATCGGCTTACCCACGAATAAAGGGTCTGGAAACTCCAGAAACAACGGTTAACCACCGTATAAGGTCATGTAAACGGTTATTTCCCACCGCATCAGGGTCATAAAGGAATCCTTTCCAATCAGATTTCAAAGTTTAAAGTGCTTACAAATTAATACTTTTCTTAGTTTCAACATAGTTCATAACGATTGGGAACTTAAAAACATACATATTATTTTCAAAAAAACGAAACGAATAAAATAGCAAAAACCCACTTACAGCGATTGTAGACGTGTTTGAACGATTTATGTACGACAACGACGGATTCTTTCCTCCTACTATGAACAGTAACCGCACACCTTCAGTGTGTGTACTGTGTGTTTTTTTCCGAACAGTTTATACTGAGGAAATTTCGAAACAGATGCTGGAATTTTCGATAAGAATATGCTGAATTCTTACTGTGTGTTTGTGTGTGCAAAAGTTCAGAATCAAGGCTGGAATTTTCGAAGGATTTCTTGTAGATTTAGGCTTGAATTTTCGAGAGGTGAGTTGCTGTTTTCACAAGGAATTTTGTAGCTTATTGGTCGAGAGATTGAGTTGGAGTTTATTGAACTTTGATGCTAATGACTCAAGCTTTTAAATAGGTGCAGATTTTGGTATTCAAAGTTGGTGAAAGACTTGGATTTTCGAAAAAAAAGAGATGGAGATTTTCGAAATTGTAGGTGCCAAATATTCAGATTTTCTTGTTTGCTAAACTCTTGGATTGTATTGATCAAATTTTCGAAATTTGGCTCTTGATTGGAAGCTAATGCTCTCGGTTTCTGTATGAGAAAAGTGATTAACTTTGATCTTATTTAATAAGTGTAGGATAGACAAGATAGAGATGACATGATACACTATTATCCCCACTAGAATTCTAAATCACCTTTTAGAGTTTTAAACCTACTCAAATTCTTAATTATCCATCTATTTAATTAGAGTTTTAAACCTACTAAAATACTTAATTATCTAATTAATAATTAGAGTTTTAACTTGAATGAGGTACCTTAAGTAGATTTGATGACATCAAATCTCGGGTTAAATTCTCGGGTTTTACACTGTACTTTGACGCAAACTTTCTCTAATGTTTTCAGGCACTTCAAGTAGTCTGTGGTGGTTTTCCACTTGCTTAAGCCAGTTTTGGGCCATCTCCGGGTCTGAGTTGCCATCAAAGGTTGGAACTCTGTTCTTTCGCAGTGATTCATAGTGGTACTTCACTCCCTGCGGATGTGGCGTTGGCTGCGATGTGGCTGATTAGCAGCAGGGTTAGTCAAACCTTGTAGTGTCGTAGCGACGATGGTGGCTATTGCCATCAAATCCTCGCGGCTCAATCCTACTCTAGGGGCTCGTTGATTATCATTTGCTCTCTCCTCATCATTGTTATGAGGGGCAGCGTAGTTGGGATTACGGTTGCTGCGGATAGGACGTCCGGCCATTTCCAACATATAGATCTAAAATCTTTGCGCATAAGTATAACGATAACGGAAAATGACGAAGACATGATAAAAGGAAAATGACGATTTTATTAATAACTGAAAATGTTTATCAAAACAAAACGGAAACGCTGAACATCGAAATAAAACAAAAACTCCTAAACAATGCTTTCTAGGAAACTACGGATCTATAACTTCTCCACTTCATAACTCCTCTACGATTTCTTCCTCCATTGGTTCTTCATCTGGGTCCTCCTCTGGGTCTTCATCTGACTCTACAACGTCCAGGAGACCTCGCATGTGATCATTGGCTTCCCGTAGATCACTATTGACGTTCTGGAGGTGAGTGGTGATACTCCAGTATCCATTGCTTCTTACTGTCAAGCGATGGTTCGTAGTTTGGAGTGAGAGAACTCGATCCGCCATTTGCTCCAGCTGTTGCCTTTGCACTACGCATTTCTCGGCAGCAGTCCTATGAAGTTCATCCAATCGAGCAACTTCTTTGTTAGCTTCCTTAAGCTGTTCGTCGGCTTGATGGTGATAGTAGCCGAGTCTATGAACATCGCCACGCGGGTGGTCTACTACCTCAAGTAGTTCAGATTTAGCTTCCTTGAGCTTTTCAACTTCTTGCTCCAGGCTAAGGATCTTGACGGTCTGGGCTCGGGTTGTCATCACCTAAACCCAAATACGGAACTAATTTAGTCAAATTAAACACTTGACAAAATTATTTTAAGACAAGGATAAAAACTAAGAGCATAATTCTTCGAATTTTGCAATCTGGAAATTTTTATTTTTTTTTTAAATCTGAAATTAGGGTTCATAACTCGAAATTAGGGTTTCGAAATTATCCCTAATCGATGCTTGAAATCCAAAATTGACAGAGGGCTATCGATCGTCATGCTTGGAAGATCATACTGTAATTTTTAATTTCAAAACGATCGAGCGATGATCTGAAAATCGAGAAACGAACAAAATTTGGGATTTAGGGTTCTTGATTTCAAACACGAAATTGATCGGGCAATTCAAGTCCGATCGATCTGAAACTTGGACAGTAGGGCCGATTGGAAGAGACGCTTCAATTGGTATCCTGGTCGAGGGTTATCGTGGCGGCAGGCGGCGACGACGGTAACTGCTAGGGTTTCGAATTTTCGAATTTTATATATATATATATTTTTTTAAAATTCTTTGGAACAGAAAAATCGTTATTCACGTGATCAATCAGATTGAACTTCCGATTATCGTGATTATCGTGAATCGATCTTTTCCCAACGGGATTATGGAACCTGGCTAGCTCTGATACCACTAAAATGTCACGCCCCGAGACCGGGGTCAATAACACCGGCATTGATTTCCATAAACAACTTGAAGTCAATAAGCCTCGTAATATCGTAATAAACAGAAACCAGTCTATATTCCATAAATAAAGAAATCATTGTCTTTACAACTGAATTAAAAACGCGAAATTAAAACTTAACATCTTAAATAGTAAAATCGTACTTAAATAAAGTCTGGGGATCTTAATTCTTAGAAATACGCATCGGATATATCATCAACCCCAAAATTGGTGTTCTTCTTCGGCTTCAACTTCTTCCTCAGCTTTATCTGGGGATGTAGAGTAAGGGGTTGAGTGCTTTGGAATACACTCAGCAAGTGGGGGACAATCGATATGATAACATAATAAATATTCATAATTTTCCAAAACATATTTCAAACGTAATCTTGATATGAATGCCTCTTGACATTAAGATCCCCAGACTTTATTTAAGTACGATTTTACTATTTAAGATGTTAAGTTTTAATTTTTACGTTTTTATTCCAATGTAAAGACAATGGTTATTCATTTATGGAAAATAGACTGGTTTTCGTTTTGTTACGATATTACGAGGCTTATTGGTTTTTTAGTTGTAATGGAAATCAATGCCGGTGTTACGGACCTCGGTCTCGGGGCGTGACATTTTAGTGGTATCAGAGCTAGCCAGGTTCCATAATCCCGATGGGAAAATATCGATTCACGATAATTAGGATAATCGGAAGTTCAATCTGATTGATCACGTGAATAACGATTTTTCTGTTCCCAAAAAAAAATTTTTTTTTTAAAAAATAAATATATATAATAGAATTTTCGAAAATTCGAAACCCTAGCTGCCTTAAAGTCGCCGCCTGCCGCCACGATAACTGTCGACGAGTATACCATTGGAACCGCCTCTTCCAGTCGATCTTACTGTCCAAGTTTCAGATCGATCGGACTTGATTTGCCCGATCAATTTCGCATTTGAAATCTAAGAACCCTAATCCCCAAATTATCCCGTTTCCCGATTTTCAGAACGTATCTTGATCGTTTTTGAAATTAAAAATTTTCGTATGATTTTCCAAGCAAGTCGATCGATAGCCTCTGTCAATTTCTGATTTCGAGCATCGATTAGGAAGAATTCGAAACCCTAATTTCAGATTTAAAAAAAAAAAAAAAAAAAATTCCAGATTGCAAAATTCGAAGAATTATGCTCTTATTTTTGGTCCTTGTCTTAAAATAATATTGTCAAGTAATTCGTTTGACTAAATTAGTTCCGTATTTGGGTTTAGGTAATGACAACCCGAGCCCAGACTGTCAAGATCCTTAGCCTGGAGCAAGAAGTTGAAAAGCTCAAGGAAGCTAAATCTGAACTATTTGAGGTAGTAGACCACCTGCGTGGCGATGCTCATAGACTCGGCTACTATCACCATCAAGCCGACGAGCAGAGTAAGGAAGCTAACAAAGAAGTTGCTCGATTAGATGAACTCCATAGGACTACTGCCGAGAAATGCGTAGTGCAAAGGCAACAGCTGGAGCAAATGGCAGATCGAGTTCTCTCACTCCAAGCTACGAACCATCGCTTGACAATAAGAAGCAATGGATACTGGGGTATCATAACTCACCTCCAGAACGTCAATAGTGATCTACGGGAAGCCAACGATCACATGCGAGATCTCCTGGACGTTGTAGAGTCAGATGAAGACCCAGAGGAGGACCCAGATGAAGAACCAATGGAGGAAGAAATCATAGAGGAGTTAGAAAGTGGAGAAGTTGTAGATCCGTAGTTTTTCTAGGAAGCTTTGTTTAGGAGTTTTTGTTTTATTTTGATGTTCAGCATTTCCTTTCCGTTTTGTTTTGATAAACATTTTCAATGATTAATAAAATCGTCATTTCTGTTTATCATGTCTTCTTTATCTTTCCGCTATCGTTATATCTCTGCGCAAAGATTTTAGATCTTTATATATTGTAGGATATGGCCGGACGTCCAACCCAACAACCGTAATCCAAACTATGCTGCCCCTCATAACAATGATGAGGAAAGATCTACTGATAACCAACGACCCCCTAGAGTGGGATTGAGCCGCGAGGATTTGATGGCTATAGCCACAATCGTTGCTACAACACTACAGGGCATGACTAACCCTGCTGCTAACCAGCCACACCCACAGCCAGCGCCACTCCCGCAGGGAGTGAAGTATCACTACGAATCACTGGGAAAGAACAGAGTTCCAACCTTTGATGGCAACTCAGACCCGGAGATGGCCCAAAACTGGCTTAAGCAAGTGGAAAACCACCACAGACTACTTGAAGTGCCTGAAAACATTAAGGTGGAAGTCACCACGTCATTTCTCGTTGATCAAGCTGGAAAATGGTGGGAAAACGTGTCACCACTTATGTTAGAAGCGGGACCAATCACATGGCAACGGTTCCGAAGTACATTTCTAAAGCAGTACTTTCCAACCGCGGTACAAAACCAGAAACTGCGAGAGTTTGAACACCTGACGCAGACGCCAGACATGACAGTGGTAGAGTACACCGCGAAGTTCAACTCGCTGGGAACGTATGCGCCAAGCATAATGGCAGACTAGTCTCTAAAGCTACATCGCTTCAGGATTGGACTAAACAGCCGTATCCAATCCGCCCTTGCGATTTTCGAAACGGCAAATTTTGGAGATCTAATGGGAGCAGCCATCAGGGCTGAAGCAGACATAAAGCGTCGCGAGGAAGAATTTAAGCGCAAGCGACCCTCCATTAGTCAGCATACCCCTAATGGTCAAAACTTCAAAAGGCCTAACCCATCCAGCAATCAGCGAAAAGGACCAACGATAGGCCCAACCCAACAGAGGTTCCCAAAATGTTCCAACTGTGGCTACAACCATCCGGGAGAATGCCTTAAGGGAAAAGGAGCATGTTTCCGATGTGGGAAGATAGGCCACCGAATTGCCGAATGTCCCGAACCTGATGTAAAGGGGACAATTGCAAGAAATGACGGGCCTCCGAACAAACCAAGGGAGAACAATCCGAATGCCCATGTCTTTGCCATATCACATAAGGAGGCAGAGGACGCAAACGACGTCGTGGCAGGTACCATTTTATTAAACGAATTACCTGCTTATACATTGTTTGATTGTGGTGCCACACATTCGTTTATATCTAAGAGGTTTGCTAAGAAACTAGCTCTTAAACCTGAATTACTTAGTGAATCATACAGTGTAGCAACACCCGCTAATAAAACCCTAATAGCACATAGTATACACCGAGATTGTAATATCAGTATTAATGAAAGGATGTTTAATGCTGAGCTAATTCAACTCAACATGGTGGATTTCGATGTTATACTGGGAATTGATTGGTTATCTAAACACCATGGAGTAGTGGACTGCCGCAACAAGAATGTTAAACTACGAACTCCAGACGAGGGAGAGATCGTATACCACGGCAAAACTAAGGAACGAAAATTCATTTTGTCGGCAGCACAAACGTGGAAAGCCGTGAAGAACGGTGAAGAAGTATACCTAGCAACAATAAGCAAGGTAAAAGAGGAAGATGGACCCAGGATAAAAGACATAGCGGTAGTGCAAGAATTTCCGGATGTCTTTCCTGAAGAACTGCCCGGTTCTGTTCCAAACCGAGAATTGGAGTTTGAAATCAATTTGGTGCCAGGCGCTACACCAATTTCAAAGGCACCATATCGAATGGCTCCAGCCGAATTGAAAGAACTCAAGGAACAACTTCAGAATGTCTTAGACAAGAGAAAAATCAGACCAAGTGTATCCCCATGGGGAGCTCCAGTGTTGTTTGTGAAGAAGAAAGACGGGAGCATGAGATTGTGCATCGACTACAGAGAACTGAATAAGATCACAATCAAGAACAATTACCACCTTCCAAGGATAGATGACCTGTTCGATCAACTCAAAGGAGCTAAAGCCTTTTCTAAGCTCGATCTAAGGTCAGGCTATCACCAATTAAAGATAAAAGCTGATGACGTAGCGAAAACAGCATTCAGAACGAGGTATGGGCATTACGAATTCACGGTGATGCCATTTGGCTTGTCAAATGCGCCAGCAGTATTCATGGACTTGATGAATCGAGTATTCAAGCCATTCTTGGATGACTTTGTTGTGGTGTTCATCGACGACATCCTCATTTATTCGTCGAGCAATGAGGATCATGAACAACATCTTCGCCTCACTCTACAGACATTGAGAGAGAAGGAGCTCTATGCCAAATTTAATAAATGTGAATTCTGGCTAGAAAGCGTATCTTTCTTAGGACACATCATATAAAAAGAAGGCGTGTCAGTGGATCCTAAAAAGATAGAGGCAGTTTTGGATTGGCATAGACCAACGACAGTGACCGAAATCCGAAGCTTCTTGGGACTAGCTGGTTACTACCGGAAGTTTGTCGAAGGATTTTCGTCAATAGCAGTACCTCTTACAAGGCTCACACAAAAGAACGCAAAATTTATCTGGAGTGAAGATTGTGAGAAAAGTTTTAAGACTTTGAAGAAAAAGCTCTCATCTGCACCGGTACTAGTACTACCGACTGAAGGCATGGGTTTCACTATTTATAGTGATGCATCGAAAGGATTGTGATGTGTACTCATGCAAGAAGGAAGAGTAATTGCGTATTTTTCAAGACAGCTCAAGCCTCACGAGCAAAACTACCCTACGCATGACCTCGAATTAGCCGCGGTGGTGTTCGCCTTAAAAATTTGGAGACACTATCTGTATGGCCCCAAGTGTGAAGTTTTCACAGACCATCAAAGCCTTAAATACTTGTTTACTCAAAAAGAACTAAACATGAGGCAGAGACGATGGACTACGATCTCACCATTAGTTATCATCCCGGCAAGGCAAACAAAGTAGTAGACGCTTTGAGCCGGAAAGGCAAAGGAAAAATGATCTTAGCTTCGGTCTCAGCTCAACCTTGTCTTCGAGAGACCATCAAACTAAGCCAAGATCAAGATCTGAGCCTAACAAAGTTAAAAGAACAAGTCAAAGAGAAGAAAATTACTGACTTTGAGATCGATAGCAATGGAACTCTGTGGATGAAAGGACGATTGTGCGTGCCAAATGTGAACTAAATAAGACAAGAAGTGATGTCTGAAGCGCACAAATCAAAATTTTCAGTCCACCCTGGGAGTACAAAGATGTACAAGGGTTTGAAGGAAAGTTTCTGGTGGAACGCCATGAAAAAAGACGTTGCAGAATTCGTCGCCCGATGCTTGGTATGTCAACAAGTTAAAGCTGAGCATCAAAGACCCGGAGGACTTCTTCAACCTCTGGAAATCCCTGAATGGAAATTGGATCACATTTCCATGGACTTCGTCGTAGGCCTACCAAAATCAAAATAGAGCCATGGCAGAATTTGGGTAATTGTTGATAGACTAACCAAGTCAGCACACTTTCTACCTGTCCGTATGAACTACAACTTAGACAAGTGGGCAACCCTATATATAGACAATATAGTGAGATTGCATGGAGTTCCAGTGAGCATCCTATCCGACAGAGATCCTAGATTCGTGTCGCGTTTCTGGAAAAGCCTTCAACAAGCCATGGGAAGTAAAATGACTCTTAGCACGGCCTATCACCCACAAACCGATGGCCAGACAGAGAGAACTATCCAAACCCTCGAAGATATGCTAAGAGCTTGTGTGTTAGACTTTACTGCAAATTGGAGCGAGCTCTTACCGCTAGTCGAGTTTGCTTACAATAACAGCTATCATAGTAGCATTGGGATGGCGCCATACGAAGCACTCTATGGGCGAAAATGTCGATCACCATTATACTGGGATGAAGTAGGAGAAAGAGCTGTCACAGGACCGGAGTTAGTGCAAGCTACTCTTGACAAGATAGCCATCATCAGAGATAGGCTCAAGACAGCACAGGACCGACAGAAAATTGGGCTGATTTGAAAAGGAGACCAGTGGATATCAAGATTGGTGAAAAGGTCTACGTAAAGATTTCACCAATGAAAGGAGTAATTAGATTCGACAAAAGGGGAAAGTTGAATCCAAGATATGTGGGACCATTTGAAGTTCTAGAAAAGGTGGGAACGCTAGCATATAAAATAGCACTACCGCCAAATCTGTCGAGAATTCACAATGTCTTCCACGTATCACAACTAAGGAAATACATTGCTGACCCAAGCCATGTACTGGAAGCAGAACCCCTAGTAACTCAAGGGAATTTGGACGAAACATTGAAATACGAAGAAATCCCAATCCGTATTCTGGATACCAAGGACCAAGTTCTGAGAAGAAGGACCATTCCTTACGTCAAGGTCCAATGGTCAAACATACGGAAAGAGAAGCTACTTGGGAAATGGAAGAATCAATGCGGGAGAAATACCCCTACCTTTTCCAAGATCAAGTTGACTCGAGTTTCGAGGACGAAACTTCCAATAAGGAGGGAGGGATGTGAAGACTCGGAATTTGAGGTTATCCATCAATTAAGGTAATTGATACAAGTTAAATTCTTTTATAAAATTATTAGGTGTTGGAGTACAACTAGAGCACTAAGTAATTGAGATAGAATAATAAAGTGTTTTAGTATGATTAAAACTCTATTTAATAGATAGATAATTAGGTGTTCTAGGAGGTGTAAAACTCTAAAAGATGATTTAGAATTCTAGTGGGGATAGAAGTGTATCATTCATACCAATCTAAGCTTATTAAATAAGACCTAAGCTAATCACTTTTCAACACATTAAAGCCAAAAAACTTCAGCCTCCATTCAGCAGCAATTTTCGAAAATTGATATTGAAGTTGCCGAGAATTCATCCACAAAATTTGATCAATATAATCCAAGAGTTTAGCCAACAAAAATCTGAATATTTGGCACCTACAATTTCGAAAATCTCCATCTCTTTATTTAAGAAAATCCAAGTCTTTCACCAACTTTGAATACATCACCCGAGAGGATTGGTTCCAACCATTAGTTTTCGATCACCAAGCCACCAGATTTCATAACTCCAAGTCCTTTGAATTGTAAACTTCCAGCCTTGTTCCAAGCCTATAAATTATCGAAAACTCTTACCACTCTCAGCATATATTTCTCAATAAACTCCAGCTCAATTCCTCGACCAATCTCAGAAAATTCCTTGTGAAACAGCAGCCATCTCTCGGGAATTTAAGGCCTAAACCATTCGAATTTCAGCACCCTTTTTCTAAACAAATTCCAGCCGTGAGTTTTCTAGAATTTTAGTCCCTTAAATCTGAAAAATTCAGCAGCTTTTTGTTCGAAAATTTTCAGCAAGCAATCTGTTCGAGAACTCAGTCCAAAGTCAGTTATAATTCTGTCCAAAATTCCTTCCTTTTTATCAGCAAGTTTCGAGATTGAAACCGAGCGATTCTTAGCCTTTATTCACAACTTAATCCACCCAAATACCTTAGCAATCTAGTTCGAAAAAGGGTTAAGCAATCTGTTCGAATTTCCAGAATCTGGTTCGAAAAGTTTAGACTTCTGATTTCTGTTCTTGGTTGGAAGATTTGAATCCGTTCGTTTCGTACCGTCGATTACTCAAGCACGTATCCAAGCACTGTAAGTGGGCTTTTGTTAAGTATTCGTTTCGTTTTTGAAAAATGCTTATGTATGTTTTTAAGAATCAATCGATATGGATTATGTGAAACTATGAAAGTATATTTTGTAAGCACCTTAAACTCGAAATCTAATTGCATTGGAATTCCCCATGACCCTGATGCGGTGGGGTGTAACCGCTAAAAGAACCTTATACGGTGGTTGTCCGTTGTTTCTGGAGTATCCAGACCCTTTATTCGTGGGTAAGCCGATGTCATGACCTCATCTCTAGGAGGGATAAGTCTAGAGACTGATATCAGTACCAAGAGGAGATTAGATGCTTTACTGTGCTTAAGTATATGAAAAATTATGAACGATATGAGATGTCATGTTATGGCTCGTTGGAGCAATTATGTCAAGATACATTCATATCGGTTTATGTCAAGTTTTGATTCATATTTTGAAAATTATGAAGTATTTATTATGATATCATATCGATTGTCCCCCACTTGCTGAGTGTTTTCCAAAGCACTCAACCCCTTACTCTACATCCCCAGATAAAGCTGAAGAAGAGGTTGAAGCTGAAGAAGAACACCAATTCTGGGGTTGGTGATTTGTCCGCTGCGTATTTCTTAAGACTCTAAGTTTATCATTAAGTACGATTTTAATTCGTTTAAGATGTTTAAGTTTTAATTTTCACGTTTTTATTCCAATGTAAAGACAGTGGTTATTCATTTATGGAAAATAGACTGGTTTTCGTTTGTTACGATATTACGAGGCTTATTTGTTTTCTAGTTGTAATGGAAATCAATGCCGGTGTTACGGACCTCGGTCTCGGGGCGTGACACTCAAAGTCCATCAGTTTCAGTAATGTTGATTTATCGGGAAGAAAGAGAGAGAGAATACGTCTACTTTGTTGCCTCATATTCTATTTTGACGCCAAGAAGTTATTCGTTTTTTTATTTAAATAGAATATGGCGAATGCAAAAAATGAATCATGATAAAATTAGTACTTAAAAGTAGAACTTCATTTATATTTTTTCTGGTGAAGAATACAAATAGTAGAATTGCTTCTTGCGAATGTGTTTGAACAGTTTCGTTTGTTATTTGTATGTGCCAGCTTGTTGAACGCAGTTTGCACAAGTATTACGTATACATCTCATTTTGATATAAATGTATCTATCCCTTATGCATAGCCTTCTGTCGTGATCAAACAGGTGGCATACACAGAAAAAATTGCGAATGAGTGGGCTAAAGTGGCTGATCAGACGAGTACGCATGCAAAAGAGAGGATGTAAAAAAAACTGTATGTTACGCGAATTTGAACTTTTACTTTGGTTCTTTTCAAGTCTAAGTTAGTTTTAGATTGTAGTCATTTATTAATTCTCGTTTTTCCACTTCAAAATCATTCTTCTGGGGTTACAACAGCGTGTTTACTTGTCCTTACAGGTTTTATAGTGTTGCTGTAAGATCAATTTTCTTATAGAGAAGATACTCGAGTCTTTTCACTAGTTCTTGGTGAAAACCCGAACAAACTTCTGTTTTTAGACTGTAAGTGGTGGTTGTGAATCACCACGAGAACTGTTATGTGCAACTGATATATGTTTTTGGCAACCATATTGAGTTCAAATTTAACTATTCATCATCTCCCGCTCACCTATAGATCTTTGTGCTTATCATGTTTGGTAATGGATGTGTTCTTACTTGTAATTTTACAGTTACAAGAAATACTCATCTTCTTTGTCAGGTGATGTTCTTTGTCTTTGTTCCATCTATTTAGGAAAAGATGTGTTTTTTGGAAAACATTTGGGTATAAAAATCATATGCCGTTAATTGTAATTGTAAGATAGAACTTTTGAATAAGATTGTATAGTGGAGCGCAAAAGATTGAGAAGGTTGAAAATGAAATGCTATTTGTATGCTCTGATAATAAAGTAAGACAATTAAAGATGGTGTTGGTTTGATTTCGAAGTGATTGAACGAACTATAAATTGTAATATCATTTCGAAATCATATTACCATATTTGCCTTGCATTAATCTGAACATTCAAAGAACTAATTGAATATAAGATGGAGGAGATATAAGAATCAATAAAATCGACAATATAAATGAATGGATTTAAAAAACAAATAGAATTACTAGAGAATTAGTATTTAAGTTGAGAATGGGGTATTTTTAGGTTGTGAAAAGTAAATATCTCATTATGGGTAAACTCACGTAAAATCCTCAAAGCCAAAGTTTTTATTAATTTCAGTCCCCATGTTAGAAAATTATTGTTTGGACTCTCTACTGTCAATGTTTTATTTGTTTAGACTTCATACCTAGCCAAAGTGACTAGATACCCTTGCATTTAAAAAAACCAATTTAATGGGTTTTCTGTGTGACATGGCTTTGTTGGGTGAATGGAATTGCTTCAGAAATTAGTATTATCCAACACTTTTTCAGTATTAACTATTTAGAAAGTTGATATTAAATCCATTTAAAATTGGTATTAAAATAATACAAAATTTGTATTAAAATATAATAACACATAAAAACATGCAATTCTACAATTTAAAACTATTTTATTTTTTTGTTTGAAATTGGTAGTATTCAACACTTTTTCAGTATCATTTACAGAAAAAGTTGATATCAAATCCATTAAAATCGGTATTAACATATTACAAAATTTGTATCAAATATAATAATACAAAAAAATGTAATTGTGCAAATTAAAACTATTTTTTTTATCTGAAATTGGTATTATTCAACATTTTTTCAGTATTAACTATGTACAAAGTTGATATTAAATCCATTTAAAATCGGTATTAACATAGTACAAAGTTAGTATTAAAATTTAATAATACATAAAAACATGTAATTGTGCAAATTAAAATATTTTATTGTTTGGTTTGAAATTGACATTATTCAACACTTTTACAGTATTAACTATGTACAAAGTTGGTATTAATCCATTTAAAATCGATATTAACACAGTACAAGTTGGTATTAAAGTACAATAATACATAAAAACATGTAATTGTGTAAATTACAACTATTTTATAATTTGGTTTGAAATTTGTATTATTCAACAATTTTTCAGTATTAACTAGGGATGGTAACGAGGCGGGCTTGAAACGGGTTTGGTTAATTCCAGGACCCGCCCCGTCGGACCTGCCCTGCCCACTTAGACATGTGAACCCGACGGGTATACCAGCCTCTCCACGAGACCAAATTTTTTTTTAAAAAAAAATTATCTCAATTACGAAACACAATTGAGTTTTGTGATTGAATTTCATGTTTTTCTTAAATAAATATTTATAATAAGCATTGTAAAACTATATTTAAACTACCAAATATTTATTAATTTACTATCATTTCATTCAAAATGTTCAACTTCTTTAACATGAATACATGAGTTTGATAAAAAAGTTAAATAATGGCACTTTATTGTTGATAAAAAAGTTAAATAATGACACTTTATTATTCAATCAAAGAAGTGAAATGCATATTCAATATTAATTTTTTTTAAAAAAAATTAAAAATGTATACCGGGGTGGGTTCGGCCAATCCCAGGACCCGCCCCGCTTCCAAGCCCGACGGGGCGGGCTCAATGCGGGTCAGGGTCTGGACCCGCACCATTGCCATCCCTAGTATTAACTATGTACAAAATTGGTATAAAATCCATTTAAAATTGATATTAACGTACTACACATTTGATATTAGAATATAATAATACATAAAAACACGTACTTGTGCAAATTAAACTATTTTATTTTTATTTAAAATTGGTATTATTCAACATTTTTGTTATTATACCTATACAATTTTGGTACTAGTCGTACATCAATAATTAAGTCTTATATATTGACATTATAGAATTTTGGTACTAATTAAATATTAATAATTAAATATTCTATATTGATTTAAGAAATAAACAATATTAATTTCACATAACACTAATAATATTTTTATAAAATCAATTAAATTATTATTAATATTCTATATCGAAGGTTGCCGATCGTTACCGCCGGTAGATCTCATTTAAAGTAATAATTTTTTATATTTCCCAATATCATTGAATTCATGTATCTGTAATTATGTAATAACAAACTTTTTGACAAAAAGACCAATTTTTGAAGCGAAGGACTTCCTTCTTTCCTATCTCATCTTCTGTGTCTTTTCTTCCCTGCTCTCTTCGTGAATCATCAACCCCTTCTACTTTGGCTTTAATGTCTATCCTTTTTACCTATAAAATGTGTCAACAGTCAGGCCCAGAAACCGCGTTTCCCGACGATCTTTCATTGGGGCCCCACCTCAACCTTCCTTCCCTCAACGTCCTTCTGCTAATGCGCTTAGTTATGACTGCCATTTTATTTATAACAGAAAAAGCAAGCAACTTGACACCCCATATCGATTAATCGTAGAAAAGAAGCTCCAGCAATGGCGGAGAACGGCGAGGAGAAGCTCATAGCTATAGCTCGCCAGATAGCCAAATCCCTTGGCCGTACAGAGACCATGACTGACGATATTATCAAGATATTTTCCAACTTCGATGGAAGATTGCGTGAAAAGCTGACGGAAAAGCTCTCCCACGACGATGTGGAACAAATCCTCAACTCTCTCGACCGTCATATCTCCAGTTATATCTCCTCCGACCGACCCTTATGGTCAAACTCTGCTGATTCTTCAGCTTTCCTTGATTCTGTCGACAAATTAATCACCTCCATCCGTGATTGGACCCCTTTAGCCGATGACAAGAACATCTCCTCTTACCTCGACCGGGCCGAAGATCTACTTCAGCAGTCCATGTTTCGCTTGGAAGACGAGTTCAGAATCATCGCCGAACGCGGCGCCGACTCCTTCGACTTGACTCGCGGAGATTCAGCTCATCATCACGATTACTCCGACGAAGACGATGATGTTTCCATGGAAGATGACGATAAATTCACCCCCTTGGCGCAGCCGGTCATGGATTACGACATCATAATCGACGCGCTGCCGGCGGGGATTATAGGAGACTTGCATGAGATCGCGAAGAGGATGGTGGTGGCGGGGTACGTGAAGGAATGCTCCCACGTGTACAGCACCTACCGGAGGGAATTCTTGGAGGAGAGTTTTTCTAGGCTGGGGCTCCGGAAGCTGAGCATCGACGAGGTTCAGAAAATGCAATGGGCGCAGCTGGAAGGTGAAATTGAGAAATGGGTCAAAGGGATTAATGTTGCTCTCCGGATTCTTTTTCCAAGCGAGCGGCGCCTGTGCGATCGCATTTTCTTGGGGTTCTCATCGGCTGCTGACCTTTCATTCGTGGAGGTGTGTAGGGGTTCTACAGTTCAGCTCTTGAATTTTGCGGATGCGGTGGCGATAGGGAGTCGGGCGCCTGAGAGGTTGTTCAAGGTGCTGGATGTTTATGAAGCTGTGAGGGACTTGATGCCTGAATTTGAGTTGATTTTTTCTGATCAGTACGGTATTACATTAAGAAATGAAGCCATTACTATCTGGAAAAGACTAGGGGAGGCTATTAGAGGTGTGTTTATGGAGTTAGAGAATTTGATCCGCAGGGACCCTGCGAAGGCCGCAGTTCCAGGTGGTGGAGCACATCCCATGACTCGATATGTGATGAACTATCTCCTTGCTGCATGCCGGTCGCGGCTAACATTGGAACAGGTGTTCGAGGAAAGCATTGGGCCTCATAGTGGCAATTTCGATTACAGAAAAGGTGACAATAGAGCTTTGTCCTCGTCTTCCAGTCTAGCGGTTCGAATGGAATGGATTATGGAGTTTTTGGAGAGTAACTTAGAGGCTAAGTCCAAGATTTACAGGGACAACGCATTGAGTTCTGTATTTATGATGAACAATGGCAGGTATATTGTGCAGAAGGTGAAAGATAATGACTTGGGGACACTCTTAGGCGATGATTGGATTAGGAAACATGAGGCAAAAATAAAGCAATATCATGTCCATTATCAAAGAGGCACATGGAGCAAAGTTTTGGCTGTTCTTAAGATTGATAGTAATTCTATGTCACCGGTAGCACCCAAGAGTTTAAGAGATAAGCTAAAGCTATTCAACACATACTTTGAGGAGAGATGCAATACTCAATCATCATGGGTGATCGTGGATGAGCATTTGAGAGAGGAGTTGAGGGATTCGATTCGTGGGAGTTTGTCCCCAGCATATCGAAATTTTATAGGAAGATTGCAGGCAGTAGTTGATTTTGGGAAGCATGGAGATAGGCATATTAGGTACAGTGTGGAGGATATTGAGGCTCATATTGGTGACTTGTTTCAAGGGAGTGGCGGTGGAAGAAGATGAGACCAAAGCAAGTAAGCAGCACGTGCTACTATAGTTTGTTGCTTCCAAACTATATGTTTGTGTATTGTGGTAATTGATCTGCTATGATTTGTATGCTCTTTAACGCAACTTATCTGTTATATGTGAAAGTCATTGCTGTGTTTGAAATGTATATATTGTTGTAAGATATGATCTTCCACTTGCTGAATTGCTTTTTGTTTAGTTGTATTAGAAATATAGTGGATAAAGAACGCGACATAGTGAGTGGTTGCAAATGCTTTTCAGAGTTGCATGTCTGGTTTCAGACCATAAAAGTAGATTTTATGTGTTTTATTTCCTTACTTCTGCTATTGCTTCTCTAAAAAATAGCATGCAAAATCAGAAACAGATAAGCAAATCATGAGATGTATTTTTGTTGTTGTGGCAATTTTGTAATAAATTGAAGTTCATTAATCTGTTGTTTATTTTATTTTAATAGCAAACACTCCATCACCATTTTTCAAACTTTAAGAAAACCAACGTATGAGTGCTTTGAAATTTGAATAAGCAACTCCAACACACCCATAGCACAAGATTATACGGTTCGCTCATTTAACATACATCCACAGCAGAATTCAGAGAACTAAATCTCTATTAAGCAATTTTATAGTTGCTATCGGAATTTATTATGCAGAGTCACATTCATGAATCTCTATGTGTGAGATAGAAGCTGTGAGAGTGGGATGCCCCTCTAGTAAACTTTTCATTGATCATGTAATTTGTAACTCTTTGTATCATGGCGTGACGACCCGCTACGACTATAATCCTCTATTATGGCAATGCGATAATGT
Organism: Haberlea rhodopensis; assembly: GCA_907163345.1. Lineage (NCBI taxonomy): Eukaryota > Viridiplantae > Streptophyta > Magnoliopsida > Lamiales > Gesneriaceae > Haberlea > Haberlea rhodopensis. The sequence goes on along the minus strand of CAJQUN010000057.1, from coordinate 1,695,538 downwards.
TGGAGGACTCGAGTAATTCTTGTATGTATGTATCTACGAAATGAATTTGTAATCTGTTCATACTTGGAATTTAGGAAGCTGAGAGAGTTCGAGCCACAAAAGGATTAGCTGTGGTTTTAACTGTGAAAGTTTCAGGTCTGATGAAGTAACCTGGGATTTCCCAAGAGTCTCAATTCATCCACTTGGTAGCCAATGACAAAAGAAGGGGAAAATAAGTGGAAAGATGAGAAATCTTGCAAGAAGTGGAAGGTTAAAACCGTTGTCGTGTAAGCTTTTTTGTTCTTCAATTCTTGGTTAAATCTTTTTCTGTCACAAAAAGACAGCTTCTTTGAACCTCAAACACTGCTTGAGTTGTCTCCAAGAATCCAAAGAAGATGCAACATAAAAGAACAAAAGAAAAGGATAATGATTTGAAGAACCATTTGGATTTTATATCTTGTTATAAAATTGAAAGTAGTAGTCAAAACTTAACGTCAGGGATAATGTTCTTATCATTGCTCCGGTGTTCAATTTTCAGTACGAAACTACAATTATAAGGGTTTTTTTTAAAAAAAATATTTTTTTCTTCAGAAGTAATGTAAATGTGGGCGGAGTACAAATTTAAGGTAATCAATCCACAGCTATGTCTGCCGGCCCTGTCAAGCAGGGTCCACCACACGCAGCAGCGTCTGCTGCCAACAAACGAACGTCCGTAAATGCGGAGGGCGGACACTCCTTCATGTATAAATATAGCACTAAAGAAAGAAATTGATTTGGTTTGTATACTACACAAATTGCACATGGATTTGGTCACCTTGTTGTGATCAAAATAGTTCACTTAAATTTTAAAGCTAATTGTGAAAGAGGACATGTGTCCCATGTGGTGCTTTAGAAGGTTTAATATCACTCGCTTCGAGCAGTTAGAAGAATTGCTTACCAAGTTCTTCTAGGTGGACGGGAGCCATATGGTAAGGTGCATTAGCTGGGGTCGTGCACCTGGAGGCTGGAACCATGATCTCTTTGCTTGTTCATGATAAAAAGAAAATTCATTAGAAATTAAGTGGAGTATGTCACTACTTAAAATAACTTAATTTTATGAGTATTGAACTATTAATTCATAAACAAGCTAAAAATCAAAATGGTGAAATTCAAATTCATGGAATTTAAGAATATCCAAATGATTTTGTTGAATTTTAGATTATTAATTAATTTTCAAATATTTGATTAAAGTCTTTCTAACGAAATGCACACGAGGGGGTTCCATTGACCGACCATGTAAAAAAAAAATGAAAATCTCACAAATTATTGACTTATTATCGGCTAATGATCATTTTTGCCCCCACAATCATGATGCACTTGTACATTCATAAATCCTAAACCAATCCTTTGATCCGAATTCGTCACATAGTCGTTGCCAAATTGCATAATTTAAGTATTTTACTTATATGGAGGAAAACTATATATATTTTTTAAACTAAAGGAGCATCCGTTTTGGCGGTGTCCTTTTCTATGTGTGGCTGACCCTGTCAAATTTGGGATATTACATTAGGAAAACAATTTTTTTTTTAAATTAAAGAAGCATCCGTTTTGGCGGTGTTCGTTTCTATGTGTGGTGGACCCTGTCAAATTTGGCAGATTACATTATATTTGTAATCTGTCTCCAGACAAATGTATGTATTTCGATTAGAGTCGTATACTATGATTACGATTATATCATATGTCTTTTTCATTCCGTCGAAAATTGATTTTGCAGTATAGACGCTTATGGCCTCCCCATCTATGCCTTGCGGTAATGATTCATCTGGCATTACGACCTTTATCACAGTGATGATGTCCATAGATCTTTCCAATAATTTGTTTAGTATAAGGAAAAATAGGGATCTTTGTTAATTCAAGAGGCGGATTAGGATTATTATTCATAATAATGAAAAAATGTTATTACATTATTTCTGGAAAAAATTTATTATTTTTTATAAAAAAAAACCCCAATTATAGGCACGCATCATACCCGTATGGGTAGCACCGATGTAACCCAAATTGTGATAGGAGAAGAAACGAAATTCTACCCAGTATTAACTGTTGTGTTTCCGTACCCCGGCCCCAGATCCAAACGCAGCGGAAATAATACAATAAACACATCTGACCCGGGGACGGTCGATCGCGCTTGATTCATATATAAACATGCAAATATCAAATATAAATGCACGAAAAGAGATTACCGTTCACCGACGTGAATCTGATAGCGGTGGTCCATCGAGTCCAATCAACCTGACCAGATCTACAAGCCAACACCAGTGCTAGTTTGGCGTTGGCATTTCTATGAGAGTTAATGGAATCGTATGGAATGAATTGAGTCTCTCAACTAAAAATGACATATTTATAGGTCATTAAGTAACTAATGGACTTTGGGTGCATAAAGCCCAATAGGCCAACTTTTGGCTTACAGGGCATATATGCTAACAATCTCCCACTTGCCCAAAAGCCAACACATGAGCACTAAACTCATAATCCAAGTAGGTCAATCCAATTGAATAACTTGATGTACAAATGACGTACATAATTATGAGATAAATATATCATACTTTTTAATTTTAGAACTTTCTATAGATGGAACATTTCCAAACATAGAAACTCCACTAAAGTGATGAGCTTTTAAAAATTAAACTCATATCTTGAATATCAATCACACAATCTTGAGCACTTAACATTTAAGTCTCAATTTTCATCGATAGATCGGCGGCCGGTTGATTGTGACCCAACGAGGCTCAAGTATATCATAGCAGTAGGATCACAACCTTTGTGATTTTAGAAGTCAAACAACTTCTTTGGGCTTACCCTGAATGCCCCATTGTCAATTAAACTCCTTTAATAGACAATTACCAAAATATAATTCCAGCAACAACCTACCGATCGTGGGTAGCGCCTAGCATCTGCGCTTCACGAAGACCTAGATACAAATGACTAGCAACGTACGAGAACCTGCCAGCCATAGTTAGCGTGCAGTACATTCCTTTCACTCAATATGTCCTGATTGAATCTAGGGCATTGGTTGATCGAGACCCATTATGATTTCAATAACTATGTATTTGTTTCACGTTATATGATTCATTGTGTGCGTATATGAAAAACTCATTTTTCACAAGCACTACCCACTCTGGCCAGAGATTCCTCGAATCATATATAGAAAAACACATAGGACATCCTGGTTCATCAAGACCAGTGGTGAATCCCCAACGACAATCATAGGCCTCTGACAGCATCACTGAATACCCAAAATAATGACTTTATGACCCACATGTGATCAGTCATTAAATCAAAGTACACAGCTATCTATCAAGACCTCAATGACGCCTCGGGTCATGAGGAGTAATGGTGCACAACTATGACTAGAAATTATATACTCGACAAATAGTAACCACTTATAGAATTCCGAGTAGGGTCGTTCAGTGAACTCATTCCTAATGAGCACCTATTCATGTGTGCTAACTTCTCCAAGCCAACGCCGATGAAACGCAGCGCACTACACTAGACACATCATGAATACCGTCTCTAACGAGCATATATCGATATCCCATTCTCGAAGGCTCATCGACCAGGAACATTTAGAAATCGCAGTCGAGAATATATTTCATGGTTACCATCATATGCGTAACCACATTCTATGGACTATAGCAACTTCAAGAACTTCATCAATACATCAAGATGCATGGGTAAACAGATGAAGAAGTGCCATATATATTAATATTCAAACAAAGATTTGTCATAATAAGATTATAAGTACAATCAATCAACTATTGATTTACTTAATCATGTATGACAACAATATCTTTCACTTTCCCAAAGCCAACTACTCATGTGTCTTAAGACCATCTTCCCAAGATGTCTAACAGACACCAATCATTATAAATGCTTTGTCAGTGGATTCACTATATTTTTCTGTTGAAGCGATTCTCTCGATAATAATGTCGCGTCTACCATCTCTCTCATTAGATATTATTTTCTCAATATATGTTTGGATCCTGATGAGATCTTGGCTATTCATAATAGCTCAAATGTTGTCACAGTACACAGAGATTGTGTCAACTGCACTAGAAATTACACCCAACTCTTGGATGAAATTTCTTATCCAAACTGCCTCTTTGCTGCATCGTATGCTGCAATGTATTCAGCTTCAGTGGTGGAATCCAATGTGGTGTCTTGCTTGGAACATTTCCAAGAGACATCACAATCATTGAGCTTAAATACAAATCCGAACATCGATATGGTATCATCTACATCCAATTTAAAAACCAGCATCAGCTTAGCCTTCAACTTTTATTTCTCCACTTACAGATCCAAAAACCATGAACATATCATAAGTTCTTCATAAGAACTTGAGGATTATTTTCACAGTTTTCCAGTGACCTTCACCGGGATCTGTCTGATGTCTGCCCATTACTCTAAGAACATACATCAGGCCAAGTACATACCATAGCATACAATATGCTATTAAAAGTAGAAATATAAGGTACCAATGTCATCTTTTCTCTCTCCTCATCAATCTTAAGACTCATTGACTCGAGAGATGAATACTATGACATATTATGAAGTAACTCATTTTTCGACTATTCTATGCTAAACCCTTTTAGCACAGTGTTTATGTACGTAGATTGCGAGATCTCAAGCATCCTTTAGATCTATCCCTATAGATCATTATGTTAAGCACGTATGACGCTTCTCCCAATCTTACACGGAGAAATTAGTAGATAATCATGCTTTAATTGATTAATCCAATACCATTCACAATGAGCATGATATAATCGACTTAAAGCATCACAATGTAACCATGCTCCCACTAACCCTTTTGCATACACATGTCACTTCCGGATTTTTAACAAAAACAAACACTTTGATGATGTTATCAAAACGGAAGTTCAAACTTCGGGATGCCTTCTTAGACCCATAAATGGACCTCTGGAGTTTGAACATATGTTTCTCACTCCAAGAAGTTGTAAACACATTTGGCTGCTACATTTCTACCTCAATGCCACCACTGAGAAATGTTGTGTTCACATCCATTACTCGTATCTCATATTCATAATATAAAGATATAACTAATAAAATCTAAATAGACTATAGCATCATAACCGATGAAAATTTTCTCATAAACAACTCTTTGCCTATGAGAATAACATTTTATCACCAGTCAAGCTTTGAAGGTCACTACCTTCCCATCCACTCCAAGCTTTCACTTGTAAATCCATGCAGCCAATGGGAACAATTCCCAAAGATGATCTACTAAGGCCCATACCTTATTGGAGTACATGGAGTCCATTTCAGATTTCATGGCATCTTGCCAATGTCCCGAATCAATATCTGACATCGCCTCCTTGAAAGTCCAAGGATCATATCCATGGTCTATTTCTTGACTACTTTCAAGGAGTAGATTCATTCTATCAGGAGCTCTTGAAACATTTTCAAATCCTTGGTGTGTGTAGATCAAATGTTGTGATTAACTAAATTAATTTCACCGTTTTCACTTTTCTAGTGGTTTGTGGTTCTTGAACCCTTTCAAGTTATATTAGTTTGTCATCCTTTCTAATAGAAACATTTTCTCTAGAAAGATTGCACTTGCGAAACAAATCTTTGCCTGCAATTGATAATATAATTTCCACAAAATAACATAAGATGGATCAACTATCCAACTCATCTCCCACTGGCTGCTTCACATAAGCAGAACAATCTCAAAATAAAAATTTGGATTATTTTTCAGTCCATATCGTATATGGAGTTTTGGTCACTGCATTGGTATGAATTATATTCAACAAATATGTAACTTTAGAGAGTTACTCAGAGAGAATCACATTCTCTTTAACATAACTCAACATCATCTTGCACTAACATTTAGTGCTCCACATATGTCCATATGAATCAAATTCAATGGACATTCAACACATGCTAAATATATGTTGGATTTAAGTTATCATTCTTTTTATATTCTTTGAATATAATCATACTAATCATTCATAAGTTCACCAGATTCAATAAAACATGCATTCTTAAAAATACTGCAAATCACATTCGCATATTTAAAAGAATATCATTCTCTATCAAAATAGGAACAATGTTCATGATTAAATCTAGAGCAAATAAATAATTGCTCAAACCAGTTCCTAACCAGTTCAAGATTTTATATTAAATAAATGTTTCAAACAGTATTTGCAACAACTCTTGCTACAATGCTTAGCCTCAGGTAGGTTTCATCTTTCTATGGCTCTCTACTTCTTCACATCACATGCAACTCTTTGCAAAAATGCGAGCACAACTAGCATCATATACCAAGGAAGTAGAACCAATAGAAACATTTAATTTTAATATATAACATACCATTTCTAGAACGCTTCTAGTATAGGTATTCCTTACAATTTTGCGCCAGTGACCAGCAGTGAAAACATAGATGTCTCTCCTTTCTTAGTTGCTACTATACCCTTTTTCGTCTTTTGAGGTTGGGAACCATTTCCCTTCCTCTTCTTTATCCTTTAACTCTTCCTACCATTGGTAGAAGATTCGACAAGAAGAACACATTTCTCCTTTTGAATCAAGGACTCATGAGTTTCCAACATTTTGACTATAAGATCAAATATATAGCCAGTTAATGAGGATTTGCCACATTCAGATTTTCCAATTTCTCAACAAGAGATTATTTTCTTACACCATGCTCATAGACAGAAGCCCCATCTCGCATGTGAAATGAAAATAGCTCTTTTGAAATCGCGAGTCTCAGTAATCGCGTCCGTTCACCAAACAACATTTGTAGGTGTTGGAAAATATCAGCAATGTGAACGAATTTCTCATATCATTGTTGAAACTCATTGGTGACATTGGTGCTATCATATAGCACATAGTCTAGAGATCATCGCCCCATCACTTCTCAAGTGTGGCAATCTCTTCATGAGACGAACCGGGAGACACTTCAACAGGAGGCTCCCACCAAGGGTATATAGCCACCTTTTAGAAGCAAGCACTATTTTAAAATTAATAGTCAATCAGAATAATTTGGTGCGGTTACTTTGTTTGTATCGAGAATTGATGCAATCGGATTCACGGCAATCACAATACTGAGAATAAACAGAAAAATATAAGCAAACCGTTTGATTATTAATTAATTCAAAAACTATGGACTTTAGTTATTAAATGCTCCCACTAAATTTTTCGAATTCATCACCCTCATGACAAATGAACGGAAAATCATATTTTCTTAGTGGGCTTGGGGTCCAACTAGCTTATGAAAACCCCGGACGTGGGCCCACCGGCTTCATGATACTAAAGGTAGATCACAATTGCATCATATGCAACCCCCAAGATATTTGTCTCGCGATTGGCATAACCCTACGTGGGCAGGACAATTATGCCTTCTCACGTCAAACTAACCCATCCCACGGATGGAAATGTCACGCCCAAAAGACCCCACGTGGGTGAGTAATCTAGAAGGTTAACACAACCACACCCTTAATTAAGTGGCAGTTAAACGCACAGCTTTCCCATGCCAGATGCCCCCCACGTGGGTGGGTAAGGCAATATGACACAAGTAGCGTCTCATGGCTTAACTGTTGATGGAAGACAGGAAACAACAAACCCCTTTGAGCTCCCTTTACAGTTTGATATTAAAATTTTTGAATCATATTCAAAAGAGGGATTTAATAATTTTCAAATCTCATCAAGTACTTGTTTGTTTGTTTGCCGGATTCATGCAACTATGTTTTATTCATGCAATCGTATGTACTAATAAAACATACAAACAAACATTTATCATACATCACATGCATAATAAAAATAAATATGGACGATTACGGCCTTTTCCTAATTGATCCACGTGAGCCATACGTGGATCACAAGTCTGTCTAAGGTGATGCAGGTATGTAATGCAATCCTATTACATTTTTGCTTCCATTATACATGTCTTGATTCTTGGTGCTCCGTCTTCAATCTCGATCTCCCACTAATTCTAAAGATTTTACATTTAAATCGTGCAAACAAGAGAATAGGGATACAAATCCGGGGTGGGATACATCAGAAAATAGAGAAAGCAGACTCGCAGGCCTGATAACCAATAATAATGAAACAATAAAAACCTAAGCATTCACCTAAACACATTGGTCAAGGCCCGTAATCATCCACCATGCAATCACATCATATGTAATTAAATATTAAACTAATCAATTACATCACATGTAATTGTACTAATCACATCACATGTAATTAGAGCACAATTTATTCTATCGTTTCCCCACTAATCACATCATTAATTGAAAATGAAATTAACAAATTAAATAAAACCATTTTATTTAATTTCTAATTAATTAATTTTCAATTAATTGGTAAAATCACTATTTTACCTTTTAATCATAATGATAATCGAAAATAAATTAACAATTAAATGAAACACTTTCATTTAATTTTCAGTTAATTAAATTTTCAATTACTTGGTAAAATCACTATTTTACCCCAAATCATAATATTAGCCAAAAATAAAATTAACAAATTAAATGAAACATTTTCATTCAATTTTCAATTAATTAAATTTTCAACTAATTGTAAAATCTCCATTAATAAATTAAAAATCACATTTTTAATAAATTAAGTATTATGATTTATTTCAAAAATAATATCCGGATAAAATATCTAAAATGACCCAAAATAATTTATGGAATCCAAACAATTTGGATCCAAAATTAGAAAATCAATTTCAACCCAAAATGCATTATTAATTTCGGTTTTTTTTTAAAAAATATTTATTTATTTATTTTTAAATCCCGAAATACTGTTCATCTTCCCCCACATTTCAAAAACTAGGGTTAGGGTTAGGTTTTGCAGCCGCCAGCCCGCGCCTCTTACCTCGCCAGCCTGCTTGCGCCCCCTCCTCACCCTCGTCGTTCAGTCGCCGGCCTTAACCGCGCACACAACGAGATGAGTAATCGCAGAGGCGCGCGCGATTTTTTACGGCAACATTTGCAGAATCCATGGCGGTTCGAATTTCTTCTGCAAACATGCTCGATCGAAATCCATCAGCAACGATTGCAGATGTTCGAACGAGTCTCGCACGCGACAACTCCTTCGCGTCTCCGATTGCCGCCTGGCCGTTCGCTGTCTCGCGGCTGTCGGCCAACCATGGTGGCGATGAACAGTAACCATTTGGTCTCCATTAAAACACTTTTTAATGTATTTTCTATATTTTTCGGACTCCGTAATTTCTGAAATTCATAAGCGATTAGTATTGATTGGAAACGATCTAATAAAGATAATTATCAAATATATGAATCAAAACGAAACCTGGCTATGATACCACTGTTGTGTTTCCGTACCCCGGCGCCAGATCCAAACGCAGCGAAAATAATACAATAAACACATCTGACCCGGGGACGGTCGATCGCGCTTGATTCATATATAAACATGCAAATATCAAATATAAATGCACGAAAAGAGATTACCGTTCACCGACGTGAATCTGATAGTGGTAGTCCCTCGAGTCCAATCAACCTGACCAGATCTACAAGCCAACACCAGTGCTAGTTTGGCGTTGGCGTTTCTATGAGAGTGAATGGAATCGTATGGAATGAATTGAGTCTCTCAACTAAAATGACATATTTATAGGTTATTAAGTAACTAATGGGCTTTGGGTGCATAAAGCCCAATAGGCCAACTTTTGACTTACAGGGCATATATGCTAACATTAACAATATCATCGCAAGAGTATGATTCATCAATGGCCTCAATTCATCAGTTATTAAATACAAAGTACGACAATAGTAAAGTACGAAAATTTCTATCCTGCACGAGGAGTAACACTCTCCATATAGTTTGAGTCATTGGATGATGTGAACCTCACGTGAGACACACATCATCCAATGTTTATATTTATACTGAGAGTAACACTTTCGGTGTAGAATAAAAATTCCCGCAAAACACCAAAAACGAAAGCATGTGGTCCAAATTGATTTAACACATAAAACTATAATAATGCCAAATTTTAGAAATGGTTCATTTGCCTTGCCAGTTTTAACATATTTATTTGTCAGCATTCTATTTTTATTCTCACGTATCGTTTGGTACAATTTTTAAGAATATGATGAGATATCATTTTTGATGGACTAGCTATTTAAATAAGAATTCTGAATTACTTCAAGATCTTAAATAAATTTTCTATCCATTTAAAATTCAGAATCCATTAATTTGAAAAAAATAAATAAATAAACAACACACAGACATAAATACTAGTAAATTATATTAAAATTCTTTGTTATTTAATACCAAAGAATAATGATAAGTTGAAGATGACATGGGATGCCAGCTAAACCATGATTAATCCGACGGAATAAGAGACTTTTTATTATTTCAATTGAGGGCACGTATGGTTCTATATAATAATATATACAAAATATATTATTGTTGGCTGGATTTAATGTTAAAATAACTTTAAAATTTTTAAAATAAAAGATCTAACCCATTTACAAATTGCATTACCTGTGTGTTCAATGTCATGAAGGACGAACTTATTAATTTTTTTTTCCCTTTTTAGCCTTTGCTTTGGAGATTAGTTGTGGGATAATGAAGCAATTATTGTGATTTTTTGTGATAAACTTGTCTCTTATGAATATTAAAATAATTTATAAGAGTTTGTGATGTACTCCTAGCAAATTTGGGTTAATAATTATCGTAAAACGAAGACATGTGCTAAATAATTGGTCCATATATATGTTATACAGTCGTGTTTGCACGAGTTTGGCTGAAGTTTGATACATAAGAAAATAGCACTTTTCTCGATGATATAGCATAAACTGTAGGGAAAGTGTGACTTAATCTAATTGTATATTCGGTTGGAATAATGATAACGAAAACGGAAGAAAAAAAATTTATAAAACTGTTGGGATTGTGTTTGTCCATCAAGTTCTTCTGTGCGTTCTTGGACGATGTGAGGTTATCTGTTGTTTATACAACATGTCCCATTGGCACATATATGGTACAGTCTCTCATGTCCACTTGTCGGTTAGTATGGGGCATTGCACTGCTATTATAAGGAAATAAAGTTGTGCATCCGCTACCATCTATACTTTTTAGCCTAGTGGTAAACGTTTGATCATAAAAAAACAAAAACGGGATTCATAATAAAATAGATTGATTCTCGAATCTGATTGATACACATAATCGCAGCACCAATTTTGTTTTGAAAGAAAAAAAAAACATTTGAAAAACAGTATTATTAAGTCCCAAAATGCAAATGTTACACGAAAGAGGAAAAAATATTCCTTTACATTAATTTGAACCATGCCCATAGTTCACAACTCTCTCTAGTATACATTATCCATTATTTTCACGAAGAAAAAATATCCACAGAAGAAATAATTGAAGACCCAGAGGAAAAATACTTGAGGGCCACAGTCAATAAAGTGAACCCAAAAAGGCTGAAATTACTTATAAATCCTCAGAAATGCTGTGTAGATTAGGCCTCCACACCCCAATCGTGGCTTTTCGCTTATACAAAGATGACTTTTCCATTTTCTTTTCGCTGATAATTATCTCTTTCTGCGAAATATCACTACCCTTTCCGCTTTTGCTAGATATCTTTTTGTTCTTGACATGTGTAGGCAAAGAAGATGTAGGTATCAGGAAGTAAATGGAGCCCCGTTTGAGTTCGGAGTCGGGTGAGAGGATCAAGATCCGCCGACCCTCGTCTTGAGAACTGGGCTTGGTTAGAACGTGGTTCGGGTTATTCTTCAGTACTTGAGCTGCCGTGACTGGACCCGATAGCTCCTCCACGTGCCCGTTTAAGTGAACTATTCGGATCAGATCGAGTGCCCCGAATGGAAGGACGCAAGCCAAACAGCACCTTAAGCTATTTCCCATTGTTTTCTTCTTCTATTTTTTGGTATTTAATGTGCCAATTTTATCATATTTCACCAGAGTTTCCAATGTGTCTGTGGATTGGACTTTATATATGAGTGGGAACTGTGATAGAAAGATTAAATAATCTAATTTTAGAGTAATCATTGATTTTGAATTTTGAATTAAATATGAAGTGAGATGTCTAAATTGCCCTTGTTTATTAAAAAATTATTGTCCATTGGCTGTAGTTTATGTTATTATTATTATTTTTTATTATTGGGAAACCACGTCCGCTATATTTTGGGTGTATACTCATTGGGCTGAGGTAATACCCTTCAATTTTTTATTATGGAGAACCCATGGCTGCTATATTTTGGATGTGCACTTGTTAAATCATCGGGCTGACGTAACTGTCTGCAAATCACGTCAATCAGATAAACAGTAATAGACAAGTCCGGTATGACAAGGTCGACCGAAAAATATTGGTAGGAGAATCGAACTCATGGCCAAAAATTTTCATGTTCACCGACTCTTCCAACTTGGTCGTTTCACGAGGGGTCATTGGTTGTAGTTTTAATATGTTATGGCAGTTGATTGTGAGTTAATCCAGCTTAACCTTTATATAATATAAATAAATATACTGCTAATAACGTCTTGTATGATTGATTTTATGCTATTTTTTTTTTTTTTTTTTATTTCTTCCGTTTGTAATAGCTCTACATGGTACTATTATAATTGTTTCAGTATATATTATTCAACAAGAACTCTCTCACACTTATACTATAATTTATGATACACGCACACTTCTAAAATTCACTCAGTGTAGCGTCAGATACTTCTCAGACACGTCACGTGGTCCATTATTTTATTAATAAAATAAAATCGGACACCCGTGTCGGACACTCCCCTCAAAATCGAACAAACTTGTCGGACATGGCTGATGGTTGTGTCCGACACAGAAATGACAATTTTGGGTGATAATTGTATAATTTAAAAGTTTTTGGCTAAAATAAAATTTAGAGGTATTACTTAAACCTATTTAATTGAAGTAATATACATTTTTTGTTAGTATGAGTGATACTATGATGATTTCAGTGGCATACATTATATATATTATTTTCGAATTTGGTAAGAATATTTTTGGTTTTATATTTTACTTGGACGTGTTTGTTAAACTTTATATTGATTAAAGTAATATATTTTTTGGTGTTAGTATGAGTGATATTATGATGATTCCAATGACATATATTTATTTATATGTTTATTGAATTTGGTAAGAATATTTTTGTTAATTTTACATGGTTTTAGAATTTTATAGGCGTATACCAGCCGTGTCGTATCCTGAAAATCCGTGTCGTGTTGTGTCAGTGTCGACGTGTCAATGTCCGTGTATCATAGATTATAATAGATATATGGACCCTGTATGTATTTACTAGAGGAACTATATACTAGAGGAACTATATGTATTCAGGCATAATTAACCTAAAAGACTGTGTGAGAAATGTTTTTACCGATGCATCATATATCAACTTGTTGCAACCTCCTTTGGATCAAGTCAAATGCTTCAACTTGTTTCATTAAGTGTGGAATGAGAAATGGTGATATCACATGTTGAGCGGTTACTATTCTCTAAGGATAGTGTCCCGTATGATAGCTATCATTGAATGAGAATATTCTAATTCATATTGTATGAAAATATCTTATATAATGGTTGATCTGTTCCTAAAAATAGTATCTTTACGGCGTTCAATAAATTGTCTTTTTTTCATTTGGAGTATTGAAACTGTCCTAAATAATTGTATGCTATAATGCATATAGTTAAAAATAAATTAGAAAAGGATCCATACTTTTGTTAAATTATGACTCAAAGGTACAAATTCTTTTTTGCTTCATATTTACATTCGATATCTCAATAATCTAGCTTATATATATTTTCCCTCAAATTTGCTAAATTGGTTTAATTAACCCAAGTTTTTTTTTCAGCTTTCATGATTCGCAAATGTTTTTTTAAAATAATTTAAACTCGAGTCCGTCTCAAATAGATTAAGGATGACAACCAATCCGATTAACCCAATATGTCAATGACCCAAGTTGTTGAAGGTCATTATCGACTAATTTAATTTCCCAAGAGATCACCTGAAATGCAATTGATTGCAAAGGGTATTGAGTTAATTATTAATTGGTCTTTTAATAGTCGAGTAAGTTTAGTCCAATTATTTTTTTGCATATTTTAAATCGTATAGTTCCAAAGCTCACAGCTGTCTTTAATCCAAGTCTTTTTATTTATTTATTGCGAACAAATTTATAATAATTATTAAATAATAAAATGCAAATACCGATGCATAACATACGTACATTATGTTATTTAATTTTGAATTCTAAGATATTACATATTAAATTGTCTATTTTATGAGCTTACCTGAGTGTAAAAATGCATTCACTTTTTAGAGTGATTCGAGTTCAAGTCGAGTAGTGTCAAGAAAAATTTTCGATACTCACCCACTGTAAAAAAAAAAAAAAATGTCTACTTTACAGTAGCAATCAAATTTACCTCTAAATAGTTTATATATTTAGAAAATGCGTTGTACGAATTAAAATTCGATAGAAACTTATAGATTAAGACAATAAGTGTTACTTTGTAAATTATTATTGATTATGAATATAAAAAAAACAATCTACCGTCTTCAACGTTATTTTCATTTTCTAATATATTTTAAAATATTTTCCATCGTAAATTGTAAAGTATTTGTTTATTAATGATATCCATACCGATGTCAATGCGAGTACGCGGAACACCAACTAATCGGTGCGTATTATATTTTATATTATACTTAAGGGCCGACGCACATGCATGACGTGTGTAATGAAATTTAAATTTTATATATTTTATATATATAATAATTTTTATAGTTGAAATATCTGATTTAAATATGATATTTTACGTGGAAGAGAAAAAATGCCGCACATATTTTCGAAGGAAAAAAACTAGTGAAAATTGAGAACTAAGTTGGGAAGTTAATAGGTGATCTTTCGATATTATCTCTTATCTCATGGCTAATACTAAAGCAAATAGAGGATATTTATATATAAGGTAGAATAAAATGTTAATGCAAAATAACGATAAACACACCAAGATTTTTTACGTGGAAAACCCTCAAATTGAGAGAAAAATCACGGGACCTAATCCAGCATAAAACTTCACTATAAACGTTGATAATCTACAAGACTCTCTGGACACAAATAACAATCGCTCAATGACTTACACGAATATTTTAGAAAAATAACAAAAAAGATCGAACAGATATAAATTTGCTCTCTTCGGAGTTTTTTTTCCCAGAAAATCCAACCCCTGCAATGAGGCTATCCAAGGGTACTTATAGGGCTGTCCTCAGTAACTAACTCGCGGGAAATCAGCAACATGATGTCCTATGATCGTGGCTTGACTGGAGCCAAACGTGTCCGAGAAATCCGCCCCATTAATGCACGTTCAATCCCAGACGGTTAATTAGTTTTAATTATGACCGGGTCTTCCGCTACACTTTGACCAGAATTCCGAAGAGGGTAAGGGATGCTCGATAATATGCTGATCAGTACTCTGTGTTCGGTAATCATCTCTTCGGTCTAACTTCTATTCGGCGATTTTAGAGTTTGTATCTTCATAAATGGATTTTACCCGAGAAAATCAATATGTCATATGACATCAATATATATATATATATATAATATAATATAATATAGTATTATGTAATATAAGGGTGTAAATTTTAAAAAGAAAAAAAAAGAAAATAATAATAATGTTGAGCTAGCATTTTATTCATATAATAATATATATAAATATATATAGGTAATATGGCTGGTTGGCTTTATTCATCCATCAAATTTATTCTTTTTTGTCCTCATCTATTTATTTATTTATTTATTCCTGTTTGGCATCGCGAATCCTGGGAGGGTTTTGTCACAGAATCTTACAATCTGTAGTTAACTGGAAACAACTGCATTCGAAATTTCAATTTATGTGAGCCATTAGGATTTAGGAGTCTTAAATTTTTTTTATCACAATTATTATTGAATATTAGCCCATTAATTTCTTTAATATTTATCAACATGAATATCGAATTTTAAATTTTTATAGTATATGGATATTATCCTTTATTATGTATACAAACTACTTATACTTCACGATAAATTTATCAGTTTTGCAAGTAGTTGGTGTCAATTTACTACCCTTTAGTGATTTGTAGATATATATTTTAACCCCTATGTGATCGTAAATAGACAATTTATCTCATATGAATGTAAATAGACATTCCATGTGTTTTACAAAATATATCACATTGTCATCTCACAAGGAGTATGTGTTATGCGCATGTTCACAAACTATAGATGGGTAACCTGCATATTTTCAAATCATAAGATGGCAAAATGCCATGGAGGCAAATGATCTATTGTCAAACCACGTAAACTGTCTATTTGAAATACGTAATCTGTCTATTTGAAAAACCACACATAATTTGGATAATCGAAGTATCAAACAAACATACGTATTGCAACAAATATATTTTACTCAATAAAATATAGTCTCTAAACATAATAGAACGAAGCTTCCCCGCAGTTACATGGTCATTTAATTTAATAATTATCAGTTAAAGCTTATACCAATTAACATTGTATTATCCAAGACATGCAATTGTGATTTCGAGGCATCCCACGATCTATTCTTTAACTAAGCTTAGATCTTAATACAGATATATGCACCAATTAATTATTAACCAACACGATAAGCATGTATCTCTTTTCTATTTTATTATTAATATTGACTAATCATTTGTCAATTATCATCGCCTTTTGGAATTGATTTCTTTATTTCATCATATGATTCAGGGTTTCTAACAACGAACCTCGTGTGATTTTTCAAATAGATAATTTACATTATTAGTTTTTCGACAAATATAATAAAATAAGTGGTGGAATGTTATTTTAATAAGAAGAAAAAAACCATGTACTAGGGGTTACTCGTCCTATAACTAATTAATGTACACCATAATTCACATATCTGTTGATTAATTTAAGGTGAATGATCATGTGTATGTATAGTACCTTAAACCACAAATTTTGTCCGTAGTACGTTACGTGCGGGTAGCATGGGCAAGGGCACATGCCTTGAGTAGGTCAAAATATTATCGGATAATTTTAAAAAATAACATTTATTTATGAACAAGATTTTGAAATATAAACTTTATAATTTAAAAAATAATTTTAGAAAATAACAGAGGAAATAAATTTAATATTTTGTAGAAGAAACTCAAATTTTTCGAAAAATCATAAAGAATTTGAATTTCTTTTGGGGAAATGTTGTCACGTGAAAATTGATATGACAACAATAATAATTGATATGGTATATGGTAATATTTTTTTTTTTTTTTGAAAAGAGGGTAGTTGGTAGATCTGTCAACTTTATTCCAGCTGGTTTGCCGAATAGGGACTCAAAGTTAAATAAGAAATAACATAAACATACCTCTTCAAATAAAAGATTTGCTATTAGGAATTTAAAATTTCATATGCTGGATTTGGATTTGGTGTCTCTATATCTATACTATATTATAATGCGTGAGCACCTTAAAGTTACCACTTTGATATGATCATTGTGAAATTTTAAAAATATACTGTATTTGCTTTAGTAATAGATATGAGACCATGAGATAATAGATAATATTGGAAGATCACCTATTAATTTCGAAACTTAGTTCCCAATTTTTACCAGTTTTTTTCCTTCCGAAAATATGTGCAGCAGTTTTTTCTCTTCCCCATAAAATATCATAATAAAATCAGACATTTCAAATATAAAAATTTTGTATACATGTATATACAATATATAAAATATAAAATATTATTACACACACAATATGTGTACGTCGGCCGCTAGTATACATAATATTTCTCACACGTAAATGTTGTCTGGTAGGAAGAAAAGGAGTTGGTGATGGGAATTAAATCATGTCCTATCTAGAGATTTATGTATTATGATTATGATTGATTAATTTCTCACATATAATACTCTTAGAAATATTTTAAAATATTTCTTTTTCTAAAAAACAAAGTACTATTTTGGTACAAAACTTGCAATAAAATAAAATGCCGGTTGGAGAGGTGTGTCAAGGAGCAAACGAATCCAATTCTGGTAACTTCAGGACGAATTATATCAGTTGTTGGGACATACAGATGGAATATGTTTTTTTTCCTCCCTTTATATGCCATACATATTGACAACATCAATATTTTGTTCTAACTTGTTTACACTCAATTCCATTATATTTCTAAAACAAATAAAGCTATGGGACTATGGCCAACATATTTCATTGGATTTGTTCTTTGCTACTTCATGGGGTAGTAGATCCAACCTTACATGAGGTATATTTTCATCCAACATTGATATATATCTATGTTTGATGATTGGATCTATCCATGAGACACTACTGCATCGTTTCATTGATATTCACAAATGTAATTTAGTCTCATCAAAAAGTTTATCAACGGAGCCATATACCCTTCAAAAGTTTCCCTATTTCTTGCATTTTCACATGGCACAGACAGTGCAAGCTATGACAATATAACGTCAATTCCCCCAACACCTCTTCTTAAACCACTTCAAAGTAGCAGCCAAAGTAGACATGGCAAAATCTCATGCCTACTACTAGCCAAACCCGGCCCGATTCCACAAAGGACTAGAAAAAGAGCAACGAAAGAATATGCACAATATCCTCATCTGCCAAACTGCAAGAAACACAACCCTTATCCATCGCGAAAGATAATGTGTCACGAGTATATGCAACCTTGAGCAGCCAACCACAGGACAAAAGAGTGCTTAGAAAGTATGCAATGGTTCCACGTTGCCCATGGCAGTGGAGGTCCCCTCTGCATGAAAAAGGTTATAAGCAAGCGATACACCAGAATTCCATGTCGAAAACCAAGACGTTGAAACAGATAACCGTAACTATCCTATGAAGCAATTAATCTCGAATGCCTAACAACAAATATCCTATGAAGCAATTAATCTCGAATGCCTAACAACATTTTTATCGGAGAAATACATTAAAACGTCAATTTAGTTTGAGTTCATTCATGGTTCAATTCATAAAATTTTCATTGACCCGGTTTAGTCCATAAAGTTTTAAAAAATTTCTCAATCCAGTCCGCGACGTAAAGTTGGCCGGAAGAAGCAAACGGAGAGGGACTGAATCGGTAATGAATTTCAAACTTTATGGACTGAATTAGTAACAAATCAGACTCGGTTTAGTCTCTAAAGTTTTAAAAATATTCTCGCTCTACTTTTGTTTCTCGCGGTCGACTTAATATTGGAGACTGAACTAGGAAATGTTTTTAAAATTTTAGGAACTAAATTTGTTCACTTAATACTATAGGGGCTGAATCGAGAATGAAACCAAATTATATGAACGTTTTATTATATTGTTTCATATTTATCAGAGAGGAATCAATATGTCCTGCCGTCCATGCTTACAAATAAGTACTAGTGCTACGAGGATAGACATGATGGATCCAACAATCCAGAGTGACTCCTTTCCCACATGTATGTACAACCACCACTATAACTAAAATAAGTACCGATATGATAGAAGGCTTACGCATAACTTTCATTTGAATAGAAAGAAAACCATTTAATTAGCATATTAAATATATAAATAAAAATCACAATAAACTCCTAAATAAATATGTATATGATATAAATTTGTAAATATAACACATAATGGATCCTCATTTCGATAACGCAACAAAAAAAGAAAGAAAAAAAGGACCAATATAACTTAATTTTCGTTTTAAAATTTTAAATTGAGGTATTCGGATATCAGCCTAATCCAACACAACTATTCACCGGGGCTTCGGTCGCCGGCTCTTCTGTCATCAGGTCACCAACTTTCTTGGCCTTTCGGGACTGAGCAGGTGTCAACCCACATACATGATCTTACGACATTGCGGAGACTCATGTTTTTGGTAAATAGTCGCCCAGCTATATAACCGATGCCCAGTTTGTTGCATATTTGAAGCTATTTATGAAATAATATGAAAACATGTATAATAAAATTTTATTATTTTGTAATGCTTACATAAAAATATGTGCAATTTTTAATATCTGAGAAAGATGCTATGTTTTGAGTAGAGGCCAATCGAAAGCAAGCTATATTGATCAGGCAAATTCCGGGTTGAAGGTTGTGAGTTTGGTATCATAGATGGACTAATTTTTGTTTTTTGGTAGTAATAATCGTGGCGTAATTAGTATTTGTTAATCATGTGAGCAAAAAACTAGATGAGACAAGTGGAGATTATTTCTTTGGAGTTTGTGCAATATTAATACCAAATTTTTAGAACTACTCAAATATAGTCTCGTGTGAATTGTTTTAATAAACAGTAGTCTCAAAATTT
This sequence comes from Haberlea rhodopensis, assembly GCA_907163345.1. Classification (NCBI taxonomy): domain Eukaryota; kingdom Viridiplantae; phylum Streptophyta; class Magnoliopsida; order Lamiales; family Gesneriaceae; genus Haberlea; species Haberlea rhodopensis. Next base: position 1,675,264 of record CAJQUN010000057.1, on the reverse strand, counting down.
TGTTCTTAATCAAAACTAGTCCCAAATTTTATTTTTAATAATCAGTGTCTCAAAGTCACCATTCATTTATGAGACCACTTTTGTAAAAAAATAATTTATTTGAGACTAAATTTGTTAAAAATATTTATGTTGGACTATCGTTGATTAAAAATAATTTATATAAGACTATATTAGATTAGCCCTAAATATTTGGGATTAGTATTAGAAAATTTAATATTATGTAAGGAGTATTTTTTTTAAAAAATTAACCTTTATTTTATTTGTACGAGGATTGGATCTTTCAGGGTTGGTTTACATTTGATGTCATCAATTACGTGGTCCGAACTTTCTAAAGTCGATATGCTCAAAAGTTGGCTTTGTATTAAGGGTTGCTAGAATAAGTCGATAGATAAAAGGAATTAATGAATAACTTAGTAAAATGGATATGATCGTTATGGATGACCCGATACTGAATAAACAAGTATCGCCTCTAAGATGGAAGAAGATTATGTTTGAAAAGTGTTGCTATATCTTTTTAAAAAAAAGATAAACATGCAATATAGATTAACGAGGGTTACGATATAAAGACCACCAAGCACATACAAAGGATAACAACGACGACCGATAAATGCCAACCATACGCGATGATGACAAAGACCCACCACAGTCTAAGCTAGCAGCTAGATGGGATTGAAAAAATGCACCACATAAACACAAGCACCTAATTCATCCGTCGGACACAATCCAGGTCCCCTCAAACCAAGCAGTCAATGAAGGAAACTAGCGTTAGAACTGCCTTCCAAATAATCTGAAGAAACAAAGAAGGATCTACAAGAAACTGAAACCGGTAAAAGTCCAACAAAAGAGTAAACTCGTGCGTTCAAATTTTATCTAGGTTATGTTTGATAACTCTGATAAAATACTATCTATTGTCCTTTTATTTTTAATGCTCGAAACAGATATTATAAATAATTATTCTTAATCGATCAAATTTTGTCCCGATCTCCGGTTCTTGGAATTCACTTCAAATAATTAGTTCATTATCGAGCAGCTGAACCCCATCATAAATAAAAAAACCTACTGATGTCATATGACATATTGATTTTCTTGGGTAAAATCCATTTATGTAGATACAAACTCTAAAAACACCGAGCAGAAGTTAGACCGAAGAGATGGTTACCGAACACAGGATACTGATCAGCATATTATCGAGCATCCTTTACCATCTTCGAGATTTTGGTCAAAGTGTAGCAGAAGACCCGGTCATAATTAAAACTAATTAACCGGCTGGGATCGAACGTGCATTAATGGGGCGAATTTCTCGGACACGCTTGGCTCCCATCAAGCCACGATCAAAGGACATCATGTTGCTGGTTTTCCGCGAGTTAGTTACTGAGGGCAGCCCTATAAATACCCTTAATAACCTCATAGCAGGGGTTGGATTTTTCTGGGCAAAAAGACTCCGAAGAGAGCAAACTTATGTCTGTTCAGTTCTTTTTGTTATTTCTCTAAAAATATTCGTGTAAATCATTGAGCGATTATTTTGTGTGTCTAGAAAATCTTGTAAGTCATCAATATTCATAGTGAAGTTTTATACTGGACTAGGTCCCGTGGTTTTTCTCTCAATTTGAGGGTTTTCCACGTAAAAAATCTTGGTGTGTTTATCGTTATTTTGCATTAACACGTTATTTTACATTATAGTCAAAATCTCGAATCACATCATTGGCGCCGTCTGTGGGAACTTTAGGGCAAAGACGTTGAAGTAGGACGAATTTTCTAACAAAAAATAAATCAAAAGGCAAGATGGCCAGAGGTAAAGGTAGGGGGCAAGCTTCCAGGGGAAATGGATCCAATTGTCATCCATACTCGTTCGCTGAACCCAGAGAAGGGCCATAAGATGCGGGATCATCTCAACATGTTCCTCGGTCATTTCCTGCTGGGGGAATGCCCATGGAGCATTTGACAGAAATGATAACTAAAACTGTCGGAGAGATCATGAGGCAATTTATGGCCCCTCCCCAGAAACAAGAAACTGTGCAAAAAGAAGAAGGGGAAGAGTTGGCCTCCAGACAGGAACCTGAAAGGAGCCTGAAAAAGAGCTTGAAAAAGAGCCTGAAGAAGTTAGAAATATTCCTAATCATTTGAATGATGAAACTGATAAATCTTTAAATCGCCAAATGGAAGAGCTGAAAAGTGAGATGCAGCAGATGCGTAATAAGATGGAAGGACGTCTATATCCTCCGCATAGGAGTACTCCATTTGCTTCCCATGTGGTTGATGATCCTTTGCCCCCAAACTTCAGGACTCTAAATGTGGGAAATTACGATGGTGGTACAGATCCCGAAGAATATCTGTCTCGATTTGAAAACGCTTCACTTCTTCATCAACTTACGGATGGAGTGAAATGTCGGGTTTTCCTGACTACATTATCGGGTGCAGCGCAAGCATGGTTTAATCAGTTGCCAGCGAGAATCATAGACTCTTTCCCGAAGTTTAGTTCTCTATTTTTGCATCAGTTTGCAAGCAGCCGGAGTTGCAAGAGAACATCTCTTAGTTGTTCGGGATTAAGCAAGCGGAGAAGGAATCTCTTCGAGATTTTCTGAAAAGATTTAGTCATGCACGTCTTGACATTCCACATGTCACCTCTGAAATACTCATCAGCGCGTTCACTCAAGGATTAAAAGAAGGAGACTTATTCCGATCTTTGGCAAAAAAGCCACCTTCTGATTATGATGAACTGTTGGGAAGAGCTTCCAAGTACATTAATGTTGGAATCGAAGAGGGGGTGTGAATGAGATTCCTTGGCTACTTTAGCTTTTTAAAATGAGTTTGAAAAAAATAAAAGAGTTTTGCGCTTTGCGGAAGCCTTGAGTCAATCGATAGATAAAAGAATAAGTAAATAAATGCGTAAAGAAATAATGCGGTAAATGACAAGGATATTTGTTACAGAAGTTCGGTGATGAATCGCCTGCGTCTCCTCTTCCCGGTTAGATAACCTCCAACCGAGGTTCCACTAGAACAAATGGTCTTGGCCTTGAGGGCTCCAAGTTAGCCACACAACAACTCTTCCCGAGTTACAACGCTCTTCCCGAGCACACTACTCTTCCCGAGTACACAAGATCTTCCCGAGCACAATACTCTTCCCGAGTATACAAAGCTCTTCCCGAGCTACCAACACTCTTCACGAGTCTTCTTAGCCTTAAGGGCTCCAAGGATAGCCACACACTTGCACCAACTAGACTTGTTGATGACTTTACAATTTTCCAACTTGCTTTGGTGTTGGAGGACCTTTACAATAACTCAACACACACCTTCACGGTGTACCAACACGAAGTGAACAAGACTCACACACAATAGAAGAATTGCAAGCTCCAATACAATAACAATGTATGGAGATTGCAAAGCTTAATTCAAATAATAATTATCAAGACTTTTGTATAAGTTGTAGGCTTGTTCCTTAGCTTCAAAAATGCTCAAAAGCATCCATATTTATAGTGTAGAAGACCTCCAAGGCTCCTACTAGCCCTTGCTTCAAATAAGGCTTGAATCACTCCTCGATCGCCTCGGACATCGCCTCGGGCGATCGCCATCGCCGCGCCCCAACGGTCAGCAAAAATCACGGATCGCCTCAGGCGATCGGTGGATCGCCTCAGGCGATCCAAATTAAATCCCAATGCCGTAGCTTCAGCAGCCTGAAATCTTGCATCGCCTCGGGCGAAGTCCACATCGCCTCAGGCGTTCCAGCCATCGCCTCGGGCGTTCAGCCCATCGCCTCGGGCGATCTTCCCTGCGCGCATGCCCGCGCATGCCTCGACGTCGCTTCAGTCGATGTGCGGGGGTGAAGTCCCTGTGGCTGCCATCGCCTCAGGCGTTGGTCACCATCGCCTGGGGCAATCTTCCTCGCGTGCTCGCCTAGCCATCGCCTCTGTCGATGTGCGTGGCGATGCCCCTCCTGGCACCCATCGCCTGGGGCGATCCAGGCCAGAATATGCACATTCGATTTTCTTCATTCCAAACCACTTTTCATCACTTAATCTGCACACTAAGTAAATGCATTAGTATAACAAACACAAGTTTTGTTGATCATCAAAACTCAAAGATTGACCGGGGATAATTTAACGCATTAAACGCAACCATGCGTTTAAGGCTCAACAATCTCCCCCTTTTTGATGATCACAAAACTTGATAAACTTGAATAAGTAATATGCATGTAATGTGAGTAAAAATGACTCCCCCTTAACAATTGCATAACACATACAAGATTAAACCAAGTAATGCATAAAACAAATAACTCTCCCCCTCAAACCATGCATACATAAGCTCTCCCCCTTAAACTATGCATGTATTGAGGTTCAAGTTTATCACAAAATTCTCCCCCTTTTTGTGATAATCAAAAAGCATAAAACTCAACTAAACATTGCATAATATACCAATTTTGACAAGTTCATCATCAAGCATATAATAGGCATAACAAGCCTAAGATAAAATCTTAGAGATGAATTACAACCATGTGTTTAAGACACTCAACAATAAATTCTCAATGTTGCAATGTGTGCATATGTTCATGCATTCATGCCCAATAAACAATAAAGTTATCAAAGCATTATAGCAAATCATATTATTGCACATTTTTCACATAGCATATTCAAATTTGAATGCAAGGCATATCAAGATACTTACTATAAAAAGATAAGCATACATCATGCACTTAACAATTATGTTAAGGGGTTATGTATTTTACTCCAATGAATATTGAGCTTCAATATTTATTGATCACAATTGATTTGAACCAATGATTTTTTGAATTGCTCTTTTAAAATGAATCAAATAAATTTTACCCTTGATGACAAGAGTTAGTTCTTGTCATAGGTCCAACGCCCCTCGCCTCTTCTATGGTGGTGAATAGAATAAGCTCCTCCTTTGAGTTGCTTGGTCCTTCATCCTTCAATCCATGGTTGTCCCTACAAGACAAATTAACAATAGAAGGATCTTTGGTACCCATTTGATTTTTGGGTCCTTGTGGGTTAACTTTCAATAGCACTTTTGGAATCCATTTCCACCTCTTATTAGGTTGATATTGGATTCTAGCATACCTACATTTGTTCTTGGTATGACCATTTTTGCAACAATAATTACAAGTAGTAGAGTCATGCTTTGCTTTGGCCAACAAGCTAGAAAATGATTTTGATTTGCTTGAGTAGCCTAACCCGGCTTTGTCAAAGCTACAACGTTGTAAGCCAAGCAATTCATTCATCTTTAAACTACTATCACTAAACTTGGCAAGTGAAGTCTTTAAATCAAGCACTTGGTTTTTCAAAATAATATTTTCTTTTTCCTTCTTATCCAAGTCTAGCTTAAGCACTTTGTTGCTCTTCTTGGTTTTACCAAGACAATCAATGAGTTCATTATAAGCATCTAATAATTCATCATAAGATGGTACCTCATTATCGCTTTCATCTCCTTCATCTACATCTCCAAGAGCCATTAGACAAAGATTTTTGGCTTCTTCTTCATCGGAGTCGCTATCACTCCATGTGGCTATAAACGCCTTCTTCTTGCCTTTGTCCTCATTCTTCTTCCTAGGACATTTGTTAGCATAATGGCCTATTTCTTGACAATTGTAACACGTTACCTCATTTTTGGATTCTTGTTTGGTGGCATTGGAGGTCTTTGACTTGCTATGTTTGTTGAAGAGCTTCTTGAACTTCTTTGTGAACAACCTCATCTCATCATCATCATCATCTTCTTCATCATCGGAATGGTCTTTCCTTCCAACCAAGGCAATCCCATTTCTTTTGGATCTATCCTCCTCCTTTACTTCTCTCCTTGTGGCAACTTCAAGTTCACGAGTCACCAAGGTGCCATGGAGCTCATCAAGATAATAGGAAGCACTTTCTCCTTTGTTGGACTCGATGATGGCCGTCCTTTTTGCATCCCATTCCTTAGGTAAGGCCCTTAGTGCTCTCCTCCATATTTGCTTTGGAGGGTACTTTTCTCCAAGTTGGGCAAGCTCATTTATGATAAGGGTGAGCCTCCTAAACATGGAATCAACTTCTTCTCCGGACTCCATCTCAAAGGTTTCATACTTGAGTTGCAATAGATCAATCTTGGTCTCCTTTACTTGATTAGTGCCCTCATGACAAATTTGCAATTTGTCCCAAATTTCCTTTGCCGTTGAGCACATTGAGATCCTGTTGTACTCCTTCATATCTAAAGCACAATGCAAAATATTAATAGCTTTAGCATTTTGTGAAATTAAAATCATATCCGCTCTAGTGAAATCATCCATTTATTTGGGAACACTAATTCCCCCAACTTCCTTTAAAGGAATATGTGGACCTTTCACTATAATCTTCCATAGATCATAATCTACGGATTGGATGTATAGAGAAATTCTATTTTTCCAATAGCCGTAATTATCACCCGTGAAAAGCGGAGGTCTATTTGTCGATTGACCTTGAGCAAACTCATTTGCTAGATTAGCCATATAAAAGATTTGATTTAAAAACAAAATCAAATGGCTCTGATACCACTTGTTGGAATCGAAGAGGGGGTGTGAATGAGATTCCTTGGCTACTTTAGCTTTTTAAAATGAGTTTGAAAATAAAAGAGTTTTGCGCTTTGCGGAAGCCTTGAGTAAATCGATAAATAAAAGAATAAGTAAATAAATGCGTAAAGAAATAATGCGGTAAATGACAAGGATATTTGTTATAGAAGTTCGGCGATGAATCGCCTACGTCTCCTCTTCCCGGTTAGATAACCTCCAACCGAGGTTCCACTAGAACAATTGGTCTTGGCCTTGAGGGCTCCAAGTTAGCCACACAACAACTCTTCCCGAGTTACAACGCTCTTCCCGAGCACACTACTCTTCCCGAGTACACAAGCTCTTCCCGAGCACAATACTTTTCCCGAGTATACAAAGCTCTTCCCGAGCTACCAACACTCTTCACGAGTCTTCTTGGCCTTAAGGGCTCCAAGGATAGCCACACACTTGCACCAACTAGACTTGTTGATGACTTTACAATTTTCCAACTTGCTTTGGTGTTGGAGGACCTTTACAATAACTCAACACACACCTTCACGGTGTACCAACACGAAGTGAACAAGACTCACACACAATAGAAGAATTGCAAGCTCCAATACAATAACAATGTATGGAGATTGCAAAGCTTAATTCAAATAATAATTATCAAGACTTTTGTATAAGTTGTAGGCTTGTTCCTTAGCTTCAAAAATGTTCAAAAGCATCCATATTTATAGTGTAGAAGGCCTCCAAGGCTCCTACTAGCCGTTGCTTCAAATAAGGCTTGAATCACTCCTCGATCGCCTCGGACATCGCCTCGGGCGATCGCCATCGCCGCGCCCCAACGGTCAGCAAAAATCACGGATCGCCTCAGGCGATCCAAATTAAATCCCAATGCCGTAGCTTCAGCAGCCTGAAATCTTGCATCGCCTCGGGCGAAGTCCACATCGCCTCAGGCGTTCCAGCCATCGCCTCGGGCGTTCAGCCCATCGCCTCGGGCGATCTTCCCTGCGCGCATGCCTCGGCGTCGCTTCAGTCAATGTGCGGGGGCGAAGTCCCTGTGGCTGCCATCGCCTCAGGCGTTGGTCACCATCGCCTGGGGCGATCTTCCTCGCATGCTCGCCTAGCCATCGCCTCTGTCGATGTGCGTGGCGATGCCCCTCCTGGCACCCATCGCCTGGGGCGATCCAGGCCAGAATATGCACATTTGATTTTCTTCATTCCAAACCACTTTTCATCACTTAATCTGCACACTAAGTAAATGCATTAGTATAACAAACACAAGTTTTGTTGATCATCAAAACTCAAAGATTGACCGGGGATAATTTAACGCATTAAACGCAGCCATGCGTTTAAGGCTCAACAATTAATCTGGAAGAAGCCCAAAGGATGAAGCAAAGAAGAGATGGTAAAATTGGGGAAGAAGTGAACAGAAAGAATAAACCAGTGGAGCCAATCAAAAGAAGTTTTGACCAGTATCTACCGATGAGACCTCATCGGGAAGTAGCCATGAACCAAAGTATGCCGAAGAGGGGGCGGGGTGGACCTCATAGAGGGGGGCCTTTCCGATGAGGAATGATCCGAGGAGGGTCCTTCCGAGGAAGAGGATATCGAGGAGGAGGTTTTCGAGGTGGAAGATCTAATGAGTCTGATGGAGGGCGGGGATTTAACGAGGAGTTCAAATACAATAATTTCATTCCTAAAATTAACATAAATCCCGGAAGAGGAGCACCTCAGTCAGTCCCTTGGTCAGTTCGTGGAGAAAGAGTATAGGGAGAAGAGGAAACCTTGAACAATATCCCGAATCGGGGAACTATACACATGATATCCGAAGGAATGTCGGGTGGAGATTCGAACAGAGCAAGAAGGAATCACGCCCGGAAGCTTCAAGTGCTATCTATTGACCCCAATCATGTACATGAGGGTCCGTCCATATCTTTTGGGCCTGCAGATCTGCAAGGAATCCATTTTCCTCATGATGATGCGTTGGTTATCTCTGCTACAGTGGCTAACTATAATGTGCAGAGGATTTTCGTGGACACAGGAAGCTCGGCGGACGTACTTTTTCTTAGTATGTTAAACCAAATGGACTTGGGAAGCTTACCTATATTGAAAGTGAATACGTCCTTGCACGGATTTGCAGGGGAAGTCATAAATCCGATAGGGCAAGTGTCTCTACCAGTTACACTTGGTGAAGAATCAAGGATCAAAACAAAGATGATATATTGAAAGTGAATACGTCCTTGCACGGATTTGCAGGGGAAGTCATAAATCCGATAGGGCAAGTGTCTCTACCAGTTACACTTGGTGAAGAATCAAGGATCAAAACAAAGATGATAAATTTCCTCATTGTGGATGCACCATCTTCTTACAATGTAATATTGGGAAGACCAGCCCTAGCTGCTTTCGAAGCCGTTGCCTCCACCTATCATCTAACCATGAAATTTCCAGTAGGAGAAGAAGTGGGGCAAGTAAGAGGTGATCAAAGCTCGTCACGGAAATGTTATGTGCAAGAGTTAAGGCAAGAAAGAGAGCAGAATAACGAAGGAAGAGAACGAGGGGGAAGTGAAAAGAGGAAGCGGGGCGAGGAGGAACGAGTAACACCCGAAGAGGAGTTCCTCAATATCGAGATGGGTCACCCTACTCGAATTACTAGGGTAGGATCCCAACTTGATCCAGAATTACGGGAAAAAGTGGTTAATTGTTTAAATAAACATGTGGATGTATTTGCATGGAGTACATCTGATTTAGTGGGAGTAAGACCTGAGATTGCCGAACATCGCCTCAACGTGGACCCCAATGTTCGGGCAATAAGGCAAAAGAGAAGGCATTTTGGACCAGAAAAGGACGCTGTCATTGCCAAGCAGGTAGAAGAGTTGTTAAAGGCAGGCCACATTCGCGAGATCGGTTTCCCTACATGGCTCTCGAATGTAGTTTTGGTGCCTAAAGCCGGTGATAAATGGAGAATGTGTGTGGATTTTAGGGATGTGAATAAAGCATGTCCCAAAGATTGTTATCCCCTGCCCAGGATCGATCAGCTTGTAGATTCTACTGCCGGACATGAACTGTTGTGTCTTATGGATGCTTATCAAGGATATCATCAGATCCCTTTGGCACAGGAAGATCAATCAAAAGTGAGTTTTGTGACAGCAGGGGGAACCTTTTGTTATGTGGTAATGCCTTTCGGATTGAAAAATGCTGGGGCCACTTATCAAAGGTTGATGGACAAAATGTTCAAAGAACAAATTGGTCGGAATGTGGAAGTGTATGTGGATGATGTCCTGATCAAGAGCCGAAAAGCCGAGGACTTGGTCAAAGATATGGAAGAAGTCTTCAACACTTTAAGAAAATTTGGCATGAAGTTGAATCCCGCAAAATGCACTTTCGGGATTCGTAGTGGCAAATTTCTAGGGTACATGGTCACGGAAAGAGGTGTTGAAGCTAACCCGGAGAAAATCCGGGCCATACAAGAAATGAACCCCCCGAGAACACTAAATGAAGTGCAAAGATTAGCAGGAAGAATAGCGGCACTGAGCCGATTTATATCCCGATCAGCTGATCGGAGCTTGCCTTTCTTCAAAGCATTAAGGCAGGGAGTCAAGTTCAAGTGGAATGACCAATGCCAAAAGGCCTTCGAGGATCTGAAAGATTATTTGGCTCAGTTACCTTTGATAAACAAGCCTGATCCTAAAGAAACGCTTCTCGTGTATTTATCGATGGCCAAAGAAGTAATTAGTTCCGTGTTAATCAGAGAAAGGTCAGGACAACAGCAGCCCATATATTATGTCAGCCGAGCCCTGCAAGGAGCCGATCAACGATACCCTGAAATTGAGAAGTTGGCATTAGCTCTAGTCACCACAGCGAGAAGACTTCGGCCATACTTCCTGTCTCATCCTATCATGGTAATAACAAACACTCCTTTGGTTAGACTTTTATCCAAATCCGAAATATCAGGGAGGATGGTAAAATGGGCCACAGAGCTGAGTGAATTTGATATCACTTATCAACCCCGAACTACAATCAAAGCTCAAGCTCTGTCAGATTTTCTGGTGGAAGTCACTCATACTCCAGAGGAAAAAGAGTGGAGTTTGTTTGTAGATGGATCATCTACTCGATTGGGAAGTGGAGCAGGTGTCATACTCATTAGTCCTGAAGGGGAAGAAATCAGGGTTGCCGTCCAGTTTGGGTTTCTTTCCTCAAACAATGAAGCTGAATTTGAAGCTATCATTTCAGGCCTCCAAATAGCATTGGACGCTGGAGCCAGGAGGATAAAAGCTTTTATGGATTCAATGCTGGTTGTTTATCAAGTGAAGGGGGTATATAAGGTGAAAGAAGAGAAGCTTAGAAAGTATGTGGAAAATGTGCGGGCGATGATGGCTCAATTTCAAGAGGTGGAATTAACGCAAATACCAAGGGAAGAGAATACTCGTGCCGATGAATTAGCAAAATTGGCTAGTTCAGTACACGAATGGAAGAACTGGAATGTGCTCGTGCAAGAGCTTTTGATCTCTCATATATCCGTCAATAGCATCATGAATGTGGAGCCATGTATTATATCCGATTGGCGAGAGCATCTTATTAAATTTTTGAAGACAAAGGTTATGCCTCCTGACCCAAAGGAACCTGCTAAAGTTAAAAGAATGGGGAACCGATTTGTGTTGATAGAAGTCAAGTTGTTCAAGAAAGGATTCTCAATTCCTTTTTTACAATGTGCCTCGAGGCAAGAAGGGGAGCATTTATTAAAGGAGATTCATGAAGGATGTTGCGGAAATCATGTAGGGACTAACATGTTGTATCAGAAATCTATCCGAGCTGGGTACTATTGGCCGACGATGAGGGAAGACGCTGAGGAAGTTGTGAAGAAATGCATTAATTGCCAAAGGCATGCAAATTTATCCCATGTACCTGCAGAAATCCTTAATAGTAGCATCATTTCCTGTCCTTTTGACCAATGGGGAATGGATATTGTTGGACCATTCCTCCCGCTACAGGGCAGAGAAAATTTCTCCTAGTAGCCGTTGAATACTTCACTAAATGGGTGGAAGCCGAACCATTGGCTAAAATAACTGAGGAAGAAGTCATCAGATTTTTATGGAGAAACATAGTATGCCGCTTCGGAATACCTCGAAGAATAATTTCCGACAATGGAAGACATTTTCAGGGAGGAAGAATACAAGAATGGTGCAAAGATATGAAAATTAAACAAGTCTTCACTTCAGTCGCCTATCCTCAAGCAAATGGGCAAGCGGAAGTGATTAATCGGATTTTATTGCACGGGATCAAGACAAGACTAGAAGGGGCTCGTGGGGAGTGGGTAAATGAATTACCCGGGGTCTTATGGGCTTATAGAACGACTCCTCGGGTATCTACAGGAGAGACTCCTTATAGCTTAGTATATGGATCCGAGGCCCTCATCCCAGTAGAAATTGGAGTGGAATCTCTTCGAGTACAAAGCTATAATCCCGATCAGAATGAAGAAAAAAGGAAGTTGGAGTTAGATGGGATTATGGAGTTGAGAGAAAAAGCCTTGGCTAAAGTGGAATTGTATAAAATAAGGGTGACCAATGCTTACAATCGGAGGGTTCTCCCGAGGGCTTTTCAGGTGGGAGATCTAGTGCTGCGAAGAATCAATCCCGCGGGGGAAGTAAAGAAGTTAGCACCCAAGTGGGAAGGCCCCTATAAAATAAAAGGGGTGATTGGAAGAGGAGCCTACAGGCTGGAAGATCATGAAGGTCGGGAACTGGTGAGACCTTGGAACATTCATAATTTAAGAAAGTATTTTGTGTAATCTTTCAGTTATCATTGCTGTTCCCATATGTATTTCTTAATTAAATAAATTTCCTTTTATTGAGCAATGTTCGGTTTACTCGTTGGATCGGGATGTTTGGTCAACGTTTAAACTTAAAAACACCATCGTTTACTCGTTGGATCGGGATGTTTGGTCAACGTTTAAACTTAAAAACACCATCGTTTACTCGTTGGATCGGGATGTTTGGTCAACGTTTAAACTTAAAAAGACCATCGTTTACTCGTTGGATCGGGATGTTTGGTCAACGTTTAAACTTAAAAACACCATCGTTTACTCGTTGGATCGGGATGTTTGGTCAACGTTTAAACTTAAAAATACCATGTTATTGTGCTCGGGGTAGCGAGCTTATGTTATTATAGTCCATTGTTGGCGGGTTAAATACAGGATTGGGAAGTTTGGTCTGTATTTGAACCTAAAATGGGACTAAGTGATTATGCTCAGGGTAGCGAGCAATGTTCGGTTTACTCGTTGGATCGGGATGTTTGGTCAACGTTTAAACTTAAAAACATCATCGTTTACTCGTTGGATCGGGATGTTTGGTCAACGTTTAAACTTAAAAATACCATGTTATTGTGCTCGGGGTAGCGAGCTTATTTTATTATAGTCCATTCTTGGCGGGTTAAATACAGGATTGGGAAGTTTGGTCTGTATTTGAACCTAAAATGGGACTAAGTGATTATGCTCGGGGTAGCGAGCAATGTTCGGTTTATTCGTTGGATCGGGATGTTTGGTCAACGTTTAAACTTAAAAACACCATCGTTTACTCGTTGGATCGGGATGTTTGGTCAACGTTTAAACTTAAAAATACCATGTTATTTTGCTCGGGGTAGCGAGCTTATGTTATTATAGTCCATTGTTGGCGGGTTAAATACAGGATCGGGAAGTTTGGTCTGTATTTGAACCTAAAATGGGACTAAGTGATTATGCTCGGGGTAGCGAGCAATGTTCGGTTTACTCGTTGGATCGGGATGTTTGGTCAACGTTTAAACTTAAAAATACCATGTTATTTTGCTCGGGGTAGCAAGCTTATGTTATTATAGTCCATTGTTGGCGGGTTAAATACAGGATCGGGAAGTTTGGTCTGTATTTGAACCTAAAATGGGACGAAGTGATTATGCTCGGGGTAGCGAGCAATGTTCGGTTTACTCGTTGGATCGGGATGTTTGGTCAACGGTTAAACTTAAAAACACCATCGTTTACCTCGTTGGATCGGGATGTTTGGTCAACGTTTAAACTTAAAAATACCATGTTATTGTGCTCGGGGTAGCGAGCTTATGTTATTATAGTCCATTGTTGGCGGGTTAAATACAGGATCGGGAAGTTTGGTCTGTATTTGAACCTAAAATGGGACTAAGTGATTATGCTCGGGGTAGCGAGCAATGTTCGGTTTACTGGTTGGATCGGGATGTTTGGTCAACGTTTAAACTTAATAACACCATCGTTTACTCGTTGGATCGGGATGTTTGGTCAACGTTTAAACTTAAAAACACCATCGTTTACTCGTTGGATCGAGATGTTTGGTCAACGTTTAAACTTAAAAATACCATGTTATTGTGCTCGGGGTAGCGAGCTTATGTTATTATAGTCCATTGTTGGCGGGTTAAATACAGGATCGGGAAGTTTGGTCTGTATTTGAACCTAAAATGGGACTAAGTGATTATGCTCGGGGTAGCGAGCAATGTTCGGTTTACTCGTTGGATCGGGATGCTTGGTCAACGTTTAAACTTAAGTTGTATCATGTTATTATGCTGGGGATGTTCTCTCTAAAGCCCGACCATATTTATCTGCTCGGGATGTCTTTTCCCCGAGCTCGGTTATATTCATTACTTCGGGATATTTTCCAACCGAGCTTTATTTGCTTAAAATTTTGCTTGGTGGAGAGACTAGCTTGCACAAGATTGTAAGAAGACAAGGAGAGTTATAATATCATTCCCAAAAGATTACAATTTTAAAAGTTAAAACAAAAGGGGTACATCCCTAAATCTACAGCTGGAGGAACTCATCGGGAACGGTATTCAGGGCCTCATCAACATTTATAAAGTCCGTTGAAGTTCCTTCAGGAGGATAGCCAGCAGTTTTAAATTGACGAACAGACGCTTCAAAGCCATAGTTAAGGAACTTGGCAGCGCGTTCGCCCAAAATATCGCCATACTCCTCAGACTTCATAAACTCTTCTTTCTTGATGAGCCAAGATTCTTCAATCTGAGCAGCCCGAGATAGTTTCTCCTGGTCAAGCTGTTCAGAAAGGGATTTGTTCTCTTCAGCCCGCAATGACTTCTCCTGTGAAAGTTGCTCTAAGAGGGATTTATTCTCTTCAGTCACGGACCTGAACTGCCCGGATAAAGTGGTGTTAGCCTCCTCAAAGTCGGCTAATTTCTTGTGCGCTTCCTTGAGAGCTTCCACTGTCTTATCCCGAGTAGCAACGGCAGCAGAGTATCGTTCCTCCAGTAGCTTTATGGATTTCTTCATCTCCTCGCCGATACCTTCTAGCTGTTTGAGATGTTTCTGATTCTCCCCATCCGAGGATCTCATAGATTGGAAGCGAGTCATAATCTCGCCGGCCATTAGATTGGTCTGCAAAAGAATAAATGAAGTTAATATACCGAAGACAAAAAGTTTATCAGATGGAAATGGATATAAGTTACCTGAGTGAGGGAAGTGGAAAAATCATTTATCAAGTTGCTGAAGGCCAATCCTCCGAGGTATTTACAGTCGGGAGAATTGGCCCAATTGCAAATAATAGAGTGAGAAATTTTGGGGTCCGATTTTCTCAGAATGGGGACGTTGGGGGGATAAATCCAATCGGGTATATGGTATCGGGAGGTTGGCCGAGAAGAGCTAGAACCACCAGGAGCAGGTTGAGAAACAGCTCGAGTTTGAAGAGGTGGACTAGCTCGGTGGGTAAGGGAGATTCGAGGGGAAGGAGTTTTCTTGGTAGGAGGAAGTTTAGAGGAAGAATATTGGCCCTCGGGGGCCGCCCTCTTCAATGATCGAGGAATCAAGGCTTCCGCCTCAGGTACTTCAATCACCTCTTCGGGGGGAGCAGGTGTAACAGATGGGGGAGGATTTGTTCCAGTGGTCGGTTTAGTAGCCTTCTCTGGCACGGTAATTTTCTTCAGGCTAGCAGCAATCTTGGCTTTCAGCATCTTGGTTTCTGCAAGAAAGAAACATCATAGCAATTATTCAAGCATGTTAAAACAAAGTAAGCAAACAAAGCAAGATGCTCGGTAAATACTCACCGAGTGGCATTTTTAGGGAAACACCCTTAGGACTAAGCTGGAACAAATACAGCAGTCCGTCGTCAATCAGCTCCCCAAGGTTAAAACACTGATCGCCAAGCTTACGACGAACCGATAGATATGTTTCTCCCTCAAGTAGCCCCTTGATCGACTTGCCCTTCGGTAAGTTTTCTTTCCACTCCATTGGACAATCCCAGGGTTGGAGTGGGCGAGCAAAGAAGAAAAATCTTTTCCAATTTTTTATGGAAGATGGGTAATTTTTCAGAAAACCCATCCCTGTTCGAGAAGAAAAGTAAAAAAGCCCGATCTCCATCCGATTTAATTGAAAGAAACAATGAAAGAGTTCGGGAGTCGGAGAAAAGCCAAAAAAGGATAAGATTATGTAGAAACCCGCCAACAATCGATAACTGTTGGGGAATAACTGACTTAGAGAGATGGCAAAATAGGAGGCAACATCTACAAAAAAAGGAGGGATAGGAAAACGAAGTCCCCCTCGGAGTTGGTCTATGTAGAAGGGAAAATAACCCTCGGGAGGCAGGTGGGGGCGAGATCCGGGAGGGGGAACAATAATAGATGTCCCCTCGGAAATCCCCATTTAGTTTGGACACTGGATAGGTACCGTTGTGATTTAATCTCTGATTCAAATATCTCAAACCAGGGAACGCGGGCTTTTATCAGGTCCTGCTCTGTCGCAGCCTGAAGCTCTTCTCTGCGAGCATCAGGGGCTGACGACGAGCTGGAAGTCTCCTCACTTTCAGAGGAAGAAGAATGTCGAGGAGAGGGACTCAGGATACCCTCATCCTCGAACATGTCTATAGTTTTCGAATAATCGTCAGAAGAAGACATACTCGATGAATGGAAAGAAAATAAGTAGGAAGGAAAAGTTGGTCGGACGTCTAATGCTAGCTCGGAAGCAAATTGCAGTAAAGTAAGTTAAATCAATGAAATGAGCGTGTATTTATAGTGGGGGGGCCACTTGAACAGTCGTTAAATCGACACCGTTCAAAATAAGTCCCATGAACGGTTATAGATGTGCCTCGGGAAACGAAACGTCGCAAGATTTTTGAAATTTTTAGGCGGGAAAATTAGGCGGTCAAAATACCCCGAACATGTCAGGATTTTACCCGAAGACAATAAACCAAGATTTCACTACTTTCATCTTGCTTTACTTTGGGGGGTGAGGTGATGTCATATGACATATTGATTTTCTCGGGTAAAATCCATTTATGTAGATACAAACTCTAAAAACACCGAGCAGAAGTTAGACCGAAGATATGGTTACCGAACACAGGATACTGATCAGCATATTATCGAGCATCCTTTACCCTCTTCGGGATTTTGGTCAAAGTGTAGCGGAAGACCCGGTCATAATTAAAACTAATTAACCGGCTGAGATCGAACGTGCATTAATGGGGCGGATTTCTCGGACACGCTTGGCTCCCATCAAGCCACGATCAAAGGACATCATGTTGCTGGTTTTCCGCGAGTTAGTTACTGAGGGCAGCCCTATAAATACCCTTAGATAACCTCATAGCAGGGGTTGGATTTTTCTGGGCAAAAAGACTCCGAAGAGAGCAAACTTATGTCTGTTCAGTTCTTTTTGTTATTTCTCTAAAAATATTCGTGTAAATCATTGAGCGATTATTTTGTGTGTCTAGAAAATCTTGTAAGTCATCAATATTCATAGTGAAGTTTTATACTGGACTAGGTCCCGTGGTTTTTCTCTCAATTTGAGGGTTTTCCACGTAAAAAATCTTGGTGTGTTTATCGTTATTTTGCATTAACACGTTATTTTACCTTATAGTCAAAATCTCGAATCACATCACCTACATTATTTATCATTTCTCTTCATAAATTCAAATCTATCATTCACACAAAAATATGTTGGTTGGTCAATCATATTACGTTAGCCGCATCCTTTTAGCAGTCGGTGAATTAGTCAAAGGTTTCGGTAGAAGAAAGGAATAAGGATAAAGCCATAAAGGTTGTATTCCCACGTAAGTCACCAAAACATGCAAGTTGACTTGCAACGGCGTGTGCGCCAAGAATCCACGCCTCTAGAAGATTTGACACATTCAAATCAATTACGCATAATACATTTTCCAGTTTGGTTGATCATGTCCTTTTAACATCGTTCATATCAACGATTACATGAGAATATTCACGTCATTGAGCAACAATTTCTTTTACCATTCGCTTATACAATGGCGGTCCTTGCAAATATAAAAAAATAACTTTTTTAATACCCTAAAAAGAATTTTTTTTATAAATATTACATTTTACCCACCAAAAATTATATTTACCTCCTCAAAATTATATTTTTGCACTTCATTTTTCATGTTAATATTTTTTACCCTCCCATTGACGAAAGTCCTGCGTCCGCCACTGCACGTATAATATAAATCCAAAATATACAAACAGCTGTTATTCTACTTACAAAATCAAAAGATAAAATATTGTACAAATATTAAAAAATCCTTCATAAATCCCACAACATTTTCAGAAACCAAATATAATTATATAATCAAGGACATGACACAAACAACATGCAAGTCCAACAATCCCCGAGCCTACGATCCGGTCTCCCTGGTGTCTGTCTATATTCGCATAACAATTATGTGAGGACAATGGACAAAGTGATGGAACCAAAAGCATCAATTCAAAAAAGTTTATTATGAAAAAAAAATCAAATTTTTGTGTTTATAATTTATATACGTAAAAATATACAAATCTAAGGTAAAAATATCAGCTCCTTCTGGCTCCATCACTGTGTGAACTGACCACATTGATAGCATAATGATGTGGAAGATGCGAGGATATTGGACCCGAATTTGCATAGACGTAGAATGTATTAACAGAGAAACGACTCGAGGAATAAGTCGTCTCTAGGCTCATCCTTAGCTCTAGAAAACATTGCATTGTCCTGCAATAGATCACCCATTGAATTTCCAAATCCTGAGTAGTTAAAACTTCTGCCAGTATTTGGCAGCATCTCTAAGGTATAAGGTGCCTCAGCTTCAGTCACACCACGGATTACTGGCAGTGCCTCTGCCATGGCTACGTTGTTGCTGGGATTATAAGGAATTGGCCTGCCAAGGGCGTTGTTTCCGCTGCCACGAGGAGCTGGGACATCGTGGTTGTGTCTCCCCTGGTACGTTGTTATCACTGACCTCGGGTCGTGTGAGTCTCGTTCCACATGTTTTCTAACCGGACATGCGGGACTAGTGCACTTGTAATAGCTCCTAGAGTCAATACCAGATAAGCAGCACCAGATTAGACTACTTTGCAAATTAAGCTGACTCGTCACTCATAATGCATAAAAATCAATAGCCCCCTTCTGCCCTGATTCTTGATTAGATTTATGGGTCATCTGAAAAAAGGAAGAAAGAAAATATTGAGTTCTTACCTGGGATTGGGATTTCCTTTCACCGCTTTCTGACCATACTTTCTCCATCTATATCCGTCGATAAGTATATCTATATCACTTGTAGTTTGAACTACAACTCTTGGTTCTCTCACTGTTCTACACCCCATTCCACCAACATTTTCACTTCCATTCTCACCTTTCCTGCAGAACACAGGCAATATGCAATTAGCTGGGGCATAGCCAGTAATTCAGTTATATTGAGATATGTCGAATAGTATGTCTTTGAAAAGAGATTAAAAACGTTCTAGTTTAAATGCGACAAGGGAAATATGCCATAAACCTAAAAGTAAACCCGATGCACTAAGCTCATTCTCAGTGCGCGTGGTTCGAGAAGTGGACAGACCACTTTGGACACAATATCTAGAGTTAAAAATTGATTTTCATAAAAAAACACGGGTTCGATAAAAAGAATGCCAAACGATAACTTTTACACGAAACAACTATCATAAATTTACTAGTATAATCGAAATTTACCATCTTTTCATATCAGGTTCATCATTATCAAACTCATCACCACCAGATTTGCTTTTATGGTCGAATTCATCATCTCCAACCGATACCGATGAATTCTCCGGTGGCGTTGCAACCAAAGAATACATTTTCCCGACGACACCAACTGAACCATCTGACATCTCTGGATTCTCATTTTGAGACTGAATCACTACGGAAGAAGCCGAAACTGTGGATGAATACGAGGCCAAAGCAGATGATCTTCGAACGGACTGAGGCTTGGGATGATTATGAGAACCTTTGTAAACAATTTCAGTGATCTGTCCAGATAAAGTTATTTCCACTTTTTTCTTTGTGGGGCAACTGGGATGCGTACATTTGTAATAGCTTCGAGGATTCTCACTTCCTTTCACTTGTTTCTGCCCGTATTTTCTCCAGTTATAACCGTCATCCAACGTTTTTTTCTCTTCGTTGTATTGATCAATTTGCTGGGTTGGACTGAATTCGGAATTCAAATGGTTTTTTTCTGGTGATAAACTGTCTTGGTTAGCGGGTTCTTGATAGTATTCCCATGACGGCAGACCCTGAATTTATCCAGAATTTATCAATGTATAAGCAGAATAATCAGATTCATTGGTTGGTGGGGAAAAGTGTAAACTGACGCAAAAAATCAAGAAAAAGTAAATTGAATGAAGTTCTTACAGTGGAGACCGTATTGGATTGAAAAGAGAAATCTGAGTAATTGTTCGGTTCTGGCTTAACCTTATGCTGATATGTTATGTTAGAATCACTCTTCCAATCGAAATTAAAAAACGTTCCTGTTGTCGGAGATTGTAAAATCTGCACAAACATTTCAAAAATCAGTTTAACAACTAAGTTCATCAAATGAGAAAAATAACTAAAGATTCTCTCCTTTTTCTTACGTCAGAAGAAGATAACAGAACTGGAGAATCAAGAAACTCAGCTGGGCTCAAGCCAAAGCAGGAAAAAGGAGAGGCGGTGGAAGGATGCGATATGGGAAGAGAAGACGGCGTCAGAGACTTAAACTTAGGCATCCCACAACCTTTTCGATCCCCAACTTCCCTGTTCAGAGTGGGGCCGGTAGTGGGGTGCTGGTGGTGGTCGGCGGCCAGAAGACTGGTGAAAGAGTGGGGAGAAGACATAAAAACTGAATATAATCGTGGATTTACAGAGGTTTCCAAACTTCCTGAAGAAGACGAAGGTATAAGTTTGGTTTACTCGTGTGGGATATATATATATATATATGAATGTGTTGGATGATTCTTGATGGGTTTGTCGGAAGAAAAAGAGTGAAAATGCAGACGTATTTGCTTCTATCTTGTCTGAAAATGTGGGTTCGATTTCGAACGAAATATTTTAACTAATATAGTAAGATTTTTTTTAAGCATGAAACATTATTATATTAAAACAAACCAAAAATATAATAATTATAACAACGATTCAGATGAAATGACCGACAAACATATATTCAAAAAACCCGATAAAAAGATAAAATAAAAGGTGTAATGACATTGAATTCACATCAAAGAGGCAAAATCTTGACCATGGGCATCCAAAGATCATCAAAGCCAAATCAGGTCCCCTCAAACCAATAATCACAATGCAAGATCGAAAATGGGAACAACCTTCCAAAATATGTGAAGGTACAACCGCCCAACCAACTGTCACCACCTGTAATGCCTCGATTTGCTTTATACACGTGTGATATGATTATATCGTTATTATGACTAATTTCGATATGATATGAATTGGGTTCGGGTTGAACCGACGATGAATTAATACATGTATAAAATGATATATGGCAATGAATGACATATATGGCAATACATGTATAGTGGAATATAACCTTGGTATACATTTAGAATGCATTTGAAGGTGTGTCACGCCCCGAGACCGGGGTCAATAACACCGGCATTGATTCCCATTACAACTAGGAAACCAATAAGCCTCGTAATATCATAACAACTGAAAACCAGTCTATATTCCATAAATAAAGAAATCATTGTCTTTACAACTGAATTAAAAACGTGCAACTAAAACTTAAAAACTGAATAACCAAAATTGTCTTAAAACTTAGAAAACTTTGGAACATAAAATATCTTGAACTACGCAGCGGACTTGATTCACCAACCCCAAAATTGGTGCTCTTCTTCTTGCTCTAATTCTTCTTCAGCTTTATCTGGGGATGTAGAGTAAGGGGTTGAGTGCTTTGGTAAACACTCAGCAAGTGGGGGACAATCGATATCATACATATACATAATTTTCATAAACTTGTATCATAAAACTTGCATAAACCGATATGAATGTATCTTAACATACTTGGTTGCCCTTACGAGCCATGACATAACATATCGTTTCATAATTTTCATATACTTAAGCACAGTAAAGCATTCTACTCTCTTCTTGGTACTGATATCAGTCTCTAGACTTAACCCTCCTAGAGATGAGGTTATAACATCGGCTAACCCACGAATAAAGGGTCTGGATAATCCAGAAACAACGGATTACCACCGTATAAGGTTCTTTTAGCGGTTACATCCCACCGCATCAGGGTCATGGGGATCCAAATCCAATTAGATTTCGAGTTTAGCGTGCTTACAAAATAATACTTTCATAATTTCAACATACTACATATCGATTGGAATTTCAAAACGTACTTATATAATTTTAGAAAACGAAACGAATAATTATAGCAAAAGCCCACTTACAGTGCTTGGATGCGTGATTGATTGATCAAGGTATGACTCGAACGGATTCTTCCTATCCTTGGCTTATGAGTAACACGAGAAGGACGTCCAAAACTTGAACCAAATTCTGGAATCCTTCGGACAGAATTCACAAACGTATTTCGACAGAATCTGGGTTGCACTTCGAGGGGACAAAGTGTTGAAACGTTTCAGAAAAACTTGGACAGAAACAAGGCTCGAAAGTGAGGCTAACGTTGTGAGTTTATAGGCTGGACTAACGATGGTGTAGGTGCTGATTATTGATCGAGAATCCCTCGGTTTCAATCTAGAAACTTGCTGGAATTACTCTATTAAATTCTGGACAGATTCTGGAATTATTTTCGAAGGCAATTGGATAGATTTTCGAACCTGCTTGCTTGCTGAAACTTTCGAACAAAAGCTGCTGGATTTTTCGATAGTTTCAGCTTGAACTTTGGACAAAATTTCGAAGGTTGCTTGCTTGCTGAAAGGCTGCTGTTTCACAAGGAATTTGTCGAAACAGATTGCTGGAATTTATCGAAGGTGATAGCTGCTGATTTTCGATGGTTTGTGGACTGAGTTTTTATCGAACTTGTTGCTGAAACTCTGAAGTATAAAGGCGCAGACTTCTCGGCTAGGTTTGCTGGAAAGATTTCGAAATTCTTGATGAACTTTCCTGGACAAACACGTGCAGAAAGCTATTGGCTTTGGCTACAGATTTCGAAGGAAAAGGTTACTGCTGAGAGGGGGATGGTTTGATGTGAAAGAAGTGCTCCTGGCTGGCTCTATTTATAGATGAAAGTAGAGGCTAAGATGAGGTATTTGAGTAGGACTCTAACTTGAAAACATAGGAGGAGACTTGTGCAGATTGTTGCTGATTCTGTGGCGATTCAATCTGCTGAAATTCGATTTAAAAGGAAGGAGTTTGGTTCGATCCAATC
Organism: Haberlea rhodopensis; assembly: GCA_907163345.1. Lineage (NCBI taxonomy): Eukaryota > Viridiplantae > Streptophyta > Magnoliopsida > Lamiales > Gesneriaceae > Haberlea > Haberlea rhodopensis. The sequence continues at coordinate 1,652,170 of CAJQUN010000057.1, read as the reverse complement.
TGCTGAAAATCGAAGGTTAAAGGATGAGTTTGAGATGGATGAGGACTCCTTGGTGTATTGAAACTCTTGGCTAGAGTTTAGAAGAAGTGGGACAACATCTAAAACACTTAGTTATTAATTAGTGTTCTAGTTGTACTCAAACACCTATCAATTTATAAAAGAATTTAACTTGTATCAATTACCTTAATTGATGGATAACCTCAAATCCGGGTTTTTACATCCCTCCCTCCTTATTGGAAGTTTCGTCCTCGAAACTCGAGTCAACCTGATTTAGGAAAAGATAGGGATATTTCTCCCGCATTGATTCTTCCATTTCCCAAGTAGCTTCTCTTTCCGTATGGTTTGACCATTGGATCTTGACGTAAGGAATGGTCCTTCTTCTCAGAACTTGGTCCTTGGTATCCAGAATACGGATTGGGATTTCTTCGTATTTCAATGACTCATCCAAGTTCCCTTGAGTTACTAGGGGTTCTGCTTCAAGTACATGACTTGGGTCGGCAATGTACTTCCTTAGTTGTGATACGTGGAAGACATTGTGAATCCTCGACAGATTTGGCGGTAGTGCTATTTTGTATGCTAGCGTTCCCACCTTTTCTAGAACTTCAAATGGTCCCACGTATCTTGGATTCAATTTTCCTCTTTTGTCAAATCTGATTACCCCTTTCATTGGTGAAATCTTTACATAGACTTTCTCACCAATCTCTATATCCACGGGTCTCCTTTTCAGATCAGCCCAACTTTTCTGTCGGTCCTGGGCTGTCTTAAGTCTATCTCTGATGATGGCTATCTTGTCAGTAGTAGCTTGTACTAACTCCGGTCCGGTGATAGCTCTTTCTCCTACTTCATCCCAGTATAAGGGTGATCGGCATTTGCGCCCATAGAGTGCTTCGTATGGCGCCATCCCAATGCTACTATGGTAGCTGTTATTGTAAGCAAACTCGACTAGCGGTAACAGCTCGCTCCAATTTGCTGTGAAGTCTAATACGCAAGCTCTTAGCATGTCTTCGAGGGTTTGGATTGTCCTCTCCGTCTGGCCATCAGTTTGTGGGTGATAAGCCGTGCTAAGAGTTACCTTACTTCCCATAGCTTGCTGAAAGCTTTTCCAGAAACGCGACACGAATCTAGGATCTCTGTCGGATAGGATGCTTACTGGGACTCCATGCAATCTCACTATATTGTCCATATATAGTGTTGCCAACTTATCCAAGTTGTAATTCATGCGGACTGGTAGGAAGTGTGCTGACTTGGTTAGTCTGTCAACAATTACCCATATTCCGTCATGGCTCTGCTTTGACTTTGGTAGTCCCACGACAAAATCCATGGAGATGTGATCCCATTTCCATTCCGGGATTTCCAGAGGTTGAAGAAGTCCTCCGGGTTTCTGATGCTCAGCTTTCACTTGCTGACATACTAAGCATCGGGCAACAACTTCAGCTACGTCCTTTTTCATTGCGTTCCACCAAAAACTTTCCTTCAGATCCTTGTACATCTTTGTACTCCCAGGGTGGACTGAAAACTTTGACTTGTGCGCTTCAGACATTATTTCTTGTCTTATGTTATTCACATTTGGCACGCACAATCGTCCTTTCATCCACAGAATTCCCTTGTTATCGATCTCGAAGTCAGTAATTTCCTTCTCCCTGACTTGTTCTTTTAGCTTGGTTAGGCTCGGATCTTGATCTTGGCTTAGCTTGATGGTCTCTCGAAGACAAGGTTGGGCTGAGACCGTAGCTAAGATTATTTTCCCTTTGCCTTTCCGGCTCAAAGCATCTGCTACTTTGTTTGCCTTGCCGGGGTGATAGCTAATAGTGAGGTCGTAGTCTTTTAGAAGTTCGATCCATCGTCTCTGCCTCATGTTGAGTTCCTTTTGAGTGAACAAGTACTTGAGGCTTTGATGGTCCGTGAACACTTCGCACTTAGCGCCATACAGATAGTGTCTCCAAATCTTCAAGGCGAACACTACTGCGGCTAATTCGAGGTCATGCGTAGGGTAGTTTTGCTCATGGGGCTTGAGCTGTCTTGAAGCATAAGCAATCACTCTTCCTTCCTGCATGAGTACACATCCTAGTCCTTCTTTGGATGCATCACTATAAATAGTGAAACTCATGTCTTCAGTTGGTAATACCAGTACGGGTGCCGATGAGAGTTTTTCCTTTAAAGTCTCAAAGCTCTTCTCACATTCTTCACTCCATATGAACTTTGCGTTCTTTTGTGTGAGCCTGGTAAGAGGTACTGCTATTGACGAAAATCCTTCGACAAACTTCCGGTAGTAACCAGCTAATCCCAAGAAGCTTCGGATTTCAGTCACTGTCGTTGGTCTAGGCCAATCTAAAACTGCCTCTACCTTTTTAGGATCCACTGACACGCCTTCTTTTGATATGATGTGTCCTAAGAAAGATACGCTTTCTAGCCAAAATTCACATTTGTTAAACTTGGCGTAGAGTTCTTTCTCTCTTAGTGTCTGGAGCGTAAGACGAAGGTGTCGTTCGTGTTCTTCATTGCTCGACGAGTAAATGAGTATGTCGTCGATGAACACTACTACAAAGTCGTCCAGGAATGGCTTGAATACACGATTCATTAAATCCATGAATACGGCGGGCGCGTTTGTTAAGCCAAATGGCATTACCGTGAACTCGTAATGCCCGTACCGTGTTCTAAATGCGGTTTTCGGCACGTCCTCTGCTTTTATCTTTAGTTGATGATAACCTGACCTTAGATCGAGCTTAGAAAAGACTTTAGCTCCTTTGAGTTGATCGAACAGGTCATCTATCCTCGGAAGAGGGTACTTGTTTTTTATTGTGATCTTATTCAGCTCTCTGTAGTCGATGCACAATCTCATGCTCCCGTCTTTCTTCTTTACCAACAACACTGGAGCTCCCCATGGGGATACACTTGGTCTGATTTGTTTCTTGTCCAATAACTCCTGTAGTTGTTCCTTAAGTTCTTTTAATTCGGCTGGAGCCATTCGGTACGGTGCCTTTGAAACTGGTGCAGCGCCTGGTGCCAAATTAATCTCAAATTCCAGTTCTCGGTTTGGAACTGTACCGGGCAGCTCTTCAGGAAAGACATCCGGAAATTCTTGTACAACGGCTATGTCTTCTATCCTGGGTTCATCTTCCTCTTTAACCTCGCTTATTGTAGCTAGGTAAACTTCTTCACCGTTCTTTACAGCTTTCCAGGTTTGGGCTGCCGTCAGTAGGAATTTTCTTTCCTTAGCTTTGCCATGGTATACGATCTCCTTCTCGTCTGGCGTCCGTAGTTTAACATTCTTGTTACGGCAGTCTACTACTCCATGATGTTTGGATAGCCAATCCATTCCCAGTATAACATCGAAATCCACCATGTTGAGTTGAATTAGCTCAGCATTAAACCTTATTTCATTAATACTGAGATTACAATCTCGGTGTATACTATGTGCTATAAGGGTCTTATTGGCTGGTGTTGCTACGTTATATGGTTCACTAAGCAGTTCAGGCTTAAGGGCTAGTTTCTTAGCAAACCTCTTAGATATAAACGAGTGCGAGGCACCACAATCAAACAATGTATACGCAGGTAATTCGTTTAAATAAATGGTACCTGCCACGACGTCGTTTGCGTCCTCGGCCTCATCTCGCGTTATAGCAAACACTCTGCGTTCGGCTTAGTCTAGTTACTTCTTCCTTAGTTCCCTCAAGCTGCTCTTCGGCTTGATGGTGATAGTAACCGAGTCTATGAACGTCGCCCTGTAGGTGGTCTACTAGCTCATGCAGTTCCGAATTAGCTTCTTTGAGCTTCTCCATTTCTTGCTCCATACTGAGAATCTGGGCAGATTGCGCTCGGGTTGTCATCACCTAAACCCAAACACGGAATTAAATACTTGACAAAAATTTTTTTTTTTTTTAAACACAAGGATAAAAAGAGCATAAATCTTCGATTTTTTTGCAATCTGGAAAAAAAAATATTTTTTTTTTTTTTTGAAAATACGAAATTAGGGTTCTAAATTCGAAAAATAGGGGTTCCGAATTAATCCCTAATCGATGCTCGAAATCTGAAATTGACAGAGGGTTAATGATCGACTTGCTTGGAAGAGCATACAGAAAGTTTTAATTTCAAAACGATCGAGCGATGATCTGAAAATCGAGAAACGAACAGAATTTGGGGGTTAGGGTTCCTGAGCTTCGAATGAGGAATTGACAGGGCAACCGGAATCCGATCGACATGAAACTTTGGCAGAAAGATCGACTGGAAGAGGCGGTTCCGATGATACACTGGTCGAAGGTTATCGCGGCGGCAATCGGCGGCGGCGGCGAGGAGCCTAGGGTTTACTGTACGAAAATCGAAAAAATTTCGAAAATAATTCTTAAAAATCGATTTTTCGAAAATTTTTTTTTTTTTTTTTTTTTTATTTTTTTTTTTTAAAAGCAGTACTGGAAATTTTAAAATTTCAAAAATTTTCGTATTCATGTGATTAATCAGATTGAACTTCTGATTATCGTAATTATCATGAAACGACAAATTTTCGCCCAACTGTATTTATTTCTCCAGTTGGTCTATTTCAACCGGAATTTTCTTCTAGTTATTTCCTTAACTAGAATACTTTTCCCAGCGGGATTATGGAACCTGGCTAGCTCTGATACCACTAAAATGTCACGCCCCGAGACCGGGGTCAATAACACCGGCATTGATTCCCATTACAACTAGGAAACCAATAAGCCTCGTAATATCATAACAACTGAAAACCAGTCTATATTCCATAAATAAAGAAATCATTGTCTTTACAACTGAATTAAAAACGTGCAACTAAAACTTAAAAACTGAATAACCAAAATTGTCTTAAAACTTAGAAAACTTTGGAACATAAAATATCTTGAACTACGCAGCGGACTTGATTCACCAACCCCAAAATTGGTGCTCTTCTTCTTGCTCTAATTCTTCTTCAGCTTTATCTGGGGATGTAGAGTAAGGGGTTGAGTGCTTTGGTAAACACTCAGCAAGTGGGGGACAATCGATATCATACATATACATAATTTTCATAAACTTGTATCATAAAACTTGCATAAACCGATATGAATGTATCTTAACATACTTGGTTGCCCTTACGAGCCATGACATAACATATCGTTTCATAATTTTCATATACTTAAGCACAGTAAAGCATTCTACTCTCTTCTTGGTACTGATATCAGTCTCTAGACTTAACCCTCCTAGAGATGAGGTTATAACATCGGCTAACCCACGAATAAAGGGTCTGGATAATCCAGAAACAACGGATTACCACCGTATAAGGTTCTTTTAGCGGTTACATCCCACCGCATCAGGGTCATGGGGATCCAAATCCAATTAGATTTCAAGTTTAGCGTGCTTACAAAATAATACTTTCATAATTTCAACATACTACATATCGATTGGAATTTCAAAACGTACTTATATAATTTTAGAAAACGAAACGAATAATTATAGCAAAAGCCCACTTACAGTGCTTGGATGCGTGATTGATTGATCAAGGTATGACTCGAACGGATTCTTCCTATCCTTGGCTTATGAGTAACACGAGAAGGACGTCCAAAACTTGAACCAAATTCTGGAATCCTTCGGACAGAATTCACAAACGTATTTCGACAGAATCTGGGTTGCACTTCGAGGGGACAAAGTGTTGAAACGTTTCAGAAAAACTTGGACAGAAACAAGGCTCGAAAGTGAGGCTAACGTTGTGAGTTTATAGGCTGGACTAACGATGGTGTAGGTGCTGATTATTGATCGAGAATCCCTCGGTTTCAATCTAGAAACTTGCTGGAATTACTCTATTAAATTCTGGACAGATTCTGGAATTATTTTCGAAGGCAATTGGATAGATTTTCGAACCTGCTTGCTTGCTGAAACTTTCGAACAAAAGCTGCTGGATTTTTCGATAGTTTCAGCTTGAACTTTGGACAAAATTTCGAAGGTTGCTTGCTTGCTGAAAGGCTGCTGTTTCACAAGGAATTTGTCGAAACAGATTGCTGGAATTTATCGAAGGTGATAGCTGCTGATTTTCGATGGTTTGTGGACTGAGTTTTTATCGAACTTGTTGCTGAAACTCTGAAGTATAAAGGCGCAGACTTCTCGGCTAGGTTTGCTGGAAAGATTTCGAAATTCTTGATGAACTTTCCTGGACAAACACGTGCAGAAAGCTATTGGCTTTGGCTACAGATTTCGAAGGAAAAAGGTTACTGCTGAGAGGGGGATGGTTTGATGTGAAAGAAGTGCTCCTGGCTGGCTCTATTTATAGATGAAAGTAGAGGCTAAGATGAGGTATTTGAGTAGGACTCTAACTTGAAAACATAGGAGGAGACTTGTGCAGATTGTTGCTGATTCTGTGGCGATTCAATCTGCTGAAATTCGATTTAAAAGGAAGGAGTTTGGTTCGATCCAATCTGCTGAAAATCGAAGGTTAAAGGATGAGTTTGAGATGGATGAGGACTCCTTGGTGTATTGAAACTCTTGGCTAGAGTTTAGAAGAAGTGGGACAACATCTAAAACACTTAGTTATTAATTAGTGTTCTAGTTGTACTCAAACACCTATCAATTTATAAAAGAATTTAACTTGTATCAATTACCTTAATTGATGGATAACCTCAAATCCGGGTTTTTACAAGGTGCATTAGAATGTGCATGTGAGTTGCATTCCATATACATTTGCCATGAGTTTGAAGGGAATTACATGTGAATTGTATTGAATTAGAAGGTTTAAATATATATCCAACTTCAGATTTTGAACACATACTTACACCACTTTTCACCTAAAATTCTCTACAAAAGCTTCTCTCCAACCCTTGGAGATTCTTCTTGGTTTGAGCTTGGATTTCACTAGAGAATTAAGCTAGGAAGTTGAGTGAAGTGATTTCCTAACTTCTTGGTAAGGAATTTATGGTTTTAAACTTGAATTGTGTAGTTGGTGTTGAAGTATGTGAATCTGAATATCAAATGTTCATGCTTAGAATCATAACATGTTTATATGCCAATAATTGGATTCTAAGATGGTAGAAACATGTTTATATGATACTAGGGCTTGCAAGAAACATGGTTACATGTAAATTTGTGAGTAGGAGAAGAAGTACCATGAAGATATGCTTGAAAATCGCCATGTTCTAAGTTTTCTGGACATCGGCGATCGATCGGTGCTTGTGTTGCGATCGATCGCCGAGGACAGATAAAATTTAAGGCGGTGAAAATATGTGGCGATCGATCGGTGAGTTTGTAGCGATCGATCGCTATGAACAGGGCATTTTGGCGATCGATCGCCAAGTAGTTGCGATCGATCGCGAGAACACAGAAAGTTTTGGCGATCGATCGGCAATTGTAGCGATCGATCGGTGCCTTTGATTTTTGAAAATGTTATATTTTTTGTCACAATTGTTTATGAAGCCTCTTATAACATGGTTTATTGGTGATATTACTGTAGCATCATCACAGGGGACGGGGGCAACGAGGCAATTAGCCAGTGACGACTGATTTATCTCGTTTGTGTCGCTTTACAGGTACGTGATGACGTACGGAGTATAGATATTGTGTGATGATGTTATGAGATTGATATCATATGAATTGTGTTGTGTTGGTATCATATGATTGGTAATATCATATGCATGTACATTCATGGATATCATGTGGTTGAAATGGATGAGGTATATGCTTTAGCATTAGAGGTATACGCCTGGTTTGGGTATATGCTTGGGTATGCTACATATACGTTAGCATTAGAGGTATACGCCTGGGTTGGGTATATACTCTGGCTATTATCACATATGAGTACGGTACTATGATATGTGCTGCTAATATGAAGATGTGATGTGGTATTGAGCTAAGATAGACATATCATATTGGTCTCGTGATAATAGGGTGATAGTTGAGACATGTCGACATGGTGCATTGGTTGATGCATGATACAGAGCATTCACATTGGATATGATGTTTATTGTGCTTTATCATTGATATTGTGTTTTGATATTGCACTAAGATAGTGGTTTATCTATACTCACGTTGTGTGAATGTTTCTGTAGGATTTCATAGACGTGGGAATCGTGAGTCTTATTCCGCTGCTAGGTGAACCACTGCATAGGAGTTGTGCTGGCTTAGGTTGTTATTTATATGTGTATATGTGAATTGGGGTTTTGTACTTGTGATTTTGTACATCTGTAACAACCATTAGTAAGAAACTCTTAAACAGTATATGACTTACTTAATTCTGACTCACATATGTACTTGCGATTGAATACATAATGGATTAAGTAACGAGGACCCCACATTAGTGGTATCAGAGCAGTGGTTCGAGAACGGGGTGAACATGGGTAGAGGAAGTGTATTAGGAAGTTACCTAAACACTTGAAAACATGTTAGGATTTGTAATATGATGTTCTTCTAACATGTTTTATATTTATGAATGTTATTGTTAACCCTTGATATTCAGTTATGACCAAGATGCACTATAGACAACCATCTCTGAACCTCAGTATCTGATCTCTGAGCTCTCCTGATGTTCTCATAAATATCTGGCTCAGCTAATAAGGTAGAGACATACACTGGTGATGCATCTATATCAAAATCATAGCCGAGATGGCAATAGGAGGTCATCATAGCCGACAAATGGATGACGTCCTCAGCAGAACTCCTCACTTTCCGGCTCAAAGCGTCTGCTGTCAAATTGGCTTTCCCTGGATGGTACTCTATCTCGCAATCATAGTCCTTGAGTAGGTCCATCCATCTCCTCTGCCTCATGTTCAGCTCTGCCTGAGTGAATAAAAACTTGAGGCTCTTGTGGTCCGTATAGATGGTGAATGAAGTGCCATATAAGTAATGTCTCCAGATCTTCAGGGCGAAGATGATAGCCGCCAATTCCAAGTCATGAACTGGATATCTGGTCTCATGCGGCTTCAACTGTCTCGATGCATAAGCTACCACATGCTTATCTTGCATCAGAACACATCCAAGGCCCTGCAGTGATGCATCCGTATACAGAACAAATCTGGAGTTCTCCGTTGGGATCACTAACACTGGCGCCGTCGTCAACCGGTGCTTCAACTCCTGGAAGCTCTCCTCACAAGCTTCTGACCAAAAGAAGGGCATACCCTTCTGAGTCAACTGAGTCAACGGCTTGGCAATCTTCGAAAAGCCCTCAACAAAGCGCCGATAATACCCGGCCAAACCAAGAAAACTCCGGATCTCAGGCACAGAAGTGGGGGCAGCCCACTCCATCACAGCCTCAATCTTCTTCGGGTCCACTGATATCCCGCTGCTCGAAATGACATGCCCCAGAAACACTACACTGCTCAGCCAAAACTCGCATTTACTGAGCTTAGCATACAACTGATGCTCTCTGAGAATCTGAAGCACTGTCCTCAAGTGTTTCACATGATCTTCCTCACTCCGGGAGTAGATAAGAATGTCGTCAATGAACACGATGACGAACTGATCAAGATACGGCTGAAACACTCTGTTCATCAGACTCATAAAGACGGCCGGGGCGTTCGTCACACCGAACGGCATCACCAAGAACTCATAATGCCCGTATCGAGTCCGGAACGCTGTCTTCTGCACATCTTCCTCTCTGACCCGAATCTGATGATACCCGGATCTCAAATCAATCTTGCTATACACCCTGGTACCTTGCAACTGATCAAACAAGTCGTCTATCCTTGGGAGAGGATACTTGTTCTTCACTGTAGCCTTGTTCAGCTGCCGGTAATCGATGCACAACCGCATCGAACCGTCCTTCTTCTTCACAAAGAGGACTGGTGCACCCCATGGCGACACGCTCGGGCGTATATACCCCTTGTCCAAGAGATCCTGCAACTGCTCTTTCAACTCTCTCAACTCAGCCGGTGCCATCCTATAAGGTGCACGAGAGATAGCGGATGTCCCTGGCAGTAACTCGATCCCAAATTCAACTTCCCTGGCCGGTGGAAATCCTGGGATCTCTTCTGGAAATACATCAGTAAATTCTGCCACAACTGGTACATCCTCAACCCTCAGTTCTTTACTCTTTCCAGACGTGTCCACGGCATAAATAAGATAGCCCGTGTGTCCACGTTCCAACAGCTGAGACATCTTGATCGCTGAAATCAACGGAATCTTCGCACGAGATCCGTTGCCAAAGAAAGTCCACTGACTGCCCAACTCAGGTCTGAACTTCACTGTCCTCTGTCGGCAATCTACCACTGCCTGATATCTGTTCAGAACATCAATTCCCAAGATGCAGTCAAAGTCTGACATACCCAGCACAATCAAGTCTGATCTCAACTCGTTGCCCTCAAAATAAATGAGGCAGTCTGCCATAAACTGATCCGCAACGACATTTCTTCCAGTGGGTGTCGAGACAAGGAGAGGCGTGGGTAAAGAAGACGTGCGCATATGGTGTCTTTCCACAAATCCCACAGACACAAAGGAATGGGAGGCAACTGTATCTATCAAAACAAAAGCAGGGTACGTAAATAAATGGCACGTACCGGCAATCACCTCCTCCGGGGCTGCCTGAGCCTGCTCCCTGGTCAGTGCATATACTTGTCCCTGGGGTGGTCCCACTGTCTGACCTCCCGATGGACGAGGCCCAAATTGCTGCCTCTGCTGCACTGTCCTGTCCTCAAACCTTGGCCTGTTGCCCTAATACTCTGACTGGCCTCCCCTGGTGGGACAATACCGAGCAATGTGGCCCATCTTGCCACAGACATAACATGCAGGACACTTATTTGAAGAATGCGGTCCTCCACAATTGTTGCACCTAGGCTCTCCCGGCCTCTCCCCTTGTGAAGATCCTCGATTGGCCGACCAATTACCCTTCTTGTTATCCTGCTTCTGTCCGAAGTGTTTCTTCCCACCATACCGCGAAGATGAAGAGGCACCACGGGGCTTAAATGGCTCACCCCGAGGCCTCAAACTGTCACTAGTCTGCCTCTGTTGCGGTACCGGTGGTGGCATGGCATAAGCTCCCACTCCTAGCTCAGCAAGCTCCGCTCTTGTGAGAGCATCATCAAAAGAAGTTGGGTTATTGATAATAACCCGGTCATAGAGCTCCGGTCGCAGTCCTTTCATGAAATTTCTCATCTTGGCACGTCCATCAGATGCAATATGGGGGACATACCTCAGTAGTGATGAGTACTGTGTGGCATAGTCTGCCACTGTCATGTTCCCCTGCCTCAGACTTGCAAATTCATCCTCTTTTGTCTGTCTTGCTGCCGCGGAGAAGTATCGGTTCAAGAACCTGGTCCTGAAGAGCGTCCAGTCAATCACAGCACCCAGTGCTCTCATCTCCATCACTGTGCTCCTCCACCACATCAATGGTTTCTTAGCCAACTGGAACTCCGCCAGCCTCAGCCAAGCAGTAATAGCACACGGAGCCGATACAAAGATCTGCTCAAGCCTCTCCAGCCACTCTTCAGCTTCTTCTCCGGACTCTGTCCCCTCAAACCGGGGCGGATGATAAGACAGAAACTGCGTCAAGCTAATCTCACCCGGTAGCAATAACTGGACTACTGGTTCCATTCCTACAGCCGGTGGAGGTAGAGGATTAGCCTGTCCAATACTCGCATTTACACTCCCAACATCTCCGACTTCCTCATTAGCAGCCATGCTGTAACACAAATGTTAACAACAATCCAAAGCAATATATAACATGTCGTTAGATAACAGGAGTGATATAAGCATGTTAGTATAACATGATATACAGTAATATGCACCACATGCATAAACATGCTTCAAATGTAAGCACCTAGTCAACCATGCTAAGGCTACCCTTCACTCGTTCCCGGGTTCTCTAACCACTGCTCTGATACCACTAATGTAAGGACCCTAATCCTTAAGTGCGGAATAAAGGCATAATAGAGCTAAATAAATGATCAGAGTAGAGTAAACAAGTTGAGTCTATGAGCTTTAAGCATTTACATGCCAAAATAAAGGACTACCAAAAGGATTAATTACATTCCAACAAATGAATGTGTCCACTATAGTTTTACGCTACTCCTAGAGTAGGCACTATACAAAAGAATCCTGTCCTTTCATCTACCAAAGATGCTCGTGAAGCTCACTGTCTCAACCCGTTCAAGCCCATCTATCATGCCAAAAAGGTACCTACAAGGACAACCCCCAAACATGAGCAATAATAATCATTCATATTCAACACAATATGAAGATAAAGCGTAAATGCATAATCAATATAAAACACTTCCTGTTTTCCATGCATTTCAAACGCTTCCCGTTTGGTTGTCCCTGTACCATAACTCATGAGTATAATCAACAGATTATTTTTAATGGCCAAAACATGTCATGACATCATATACCATCTCAACTGTACCACATATTGGTCACCATTCCCTAGTCTGTCCATCACAGTGTATTTTAATGCCCCTCGCTTATATTCATATGGGCGGCATAGGATAACCTCGCTACAATGGACATGCGGCGCTCCCACCCCTCGCTTCACAGAGAGCGGCAAATACCCTTTCCTCGCCCCATATGACAACCACGCTCAAATGTGACATGCGGCGCTCCCACCCCTCGCTTCACATTTAGCGGAACCAATACAAAAAGCGGCAAGCATTAAAATCATCAAAGGATGACCACGACTCATGGGATGTGCATCCAATAATCATAATATGCATCTAACATCAATATGCATAAATTACCATGTATATGCATCCACTATGCAATACCTCATATGGCATAAATAAACATGTATATGCATCCACTATGCAATACCACATATATACTCGCATCCACAATGCATAAACAATGAGCATATAAAATACATGTTACCGTTGGGTGCCCGTACGTCCACTACGTACCTTTCCAAAATGTGGAATGTGATTGGACTTCAATTCCTTGGCTGCGTTGCCACCTGGGTTGGTTCTACATATTCACAAATACCAATATTAGAACCCAATAATAGTCCAATACCAAAAATCCCACAAAAACACCCAAAAACACCATTTTTGGTGTCTCGCGATCGATCGCCATCAAGCCCCGATCGATCGCGAGAACACACTGTCTCGGGCAACAAAATTGCACAATCCGCGATCGATCGCGGAGCTAGCGCCGATCGATCGCGGCCTCGCCGATCGATCGCGCCAAGCTCGCGATCGATCGCTGAGGCTCACTGCCTCAGCCCTGATGCTCGCGATCGATCGCGAGAAAGTCGCCGATCGATCGCCGAGCTGTGGTCAAGCGGGATTTGGGCACTATTCACCCATCTTCAACCCCTTCTCATACACACCCACATACCCCAACATAAATCAAACCCAATAACTCAAAACCACCCATAAACATCAACATAAACTCAAATAAACAACATCCAACCAAAACACTACCAAAATCACAACACCCAACACAACCCATTTTAAACCCTTTAAAAACAAACTAAACTCAACCAAAACCTTACAAAATTAATACATGAGGCACCCATACCTCTTGGGGATCTCAAATCACCCAACAATCTTCCACAAATCAAAGTTTGCAAGGTCTCCTCTTCACCTCAAAGGTGGAACTCGAAAATAAGGAAAAAGGGAAGGGTTTGGGTGTGATATTTGGTAAAGTAAGAGTGAGGTTGAAAGAGTGGGGTTGAGTATTAAAAGGTGAGTTTATTTAAAATGATACCAAAATAATTCCATGGTGTATAAAACACCCCAACATGATATTTTTCAAAGCATTTACTCAAAATGCACCAAATATCAATTTAACACATGATTCCTCATAAATTGCTAACCAATGCAAATAAATCATGCTTCCAATAATATTTACCCAACATGCACCACATGCACCCTAAAATGCAACCCCGGGTCATCCTATCCACGTGACCATGCATTTCCACATAAGGTAAATAAATCCCAACACATAATCAATTACCACATAATTAATCATGTAAACACAATTAAAGCCAAATAGCAATTAACCATTTCGGGGATGTCACAATACTCCCCTACTTATAAGATTTCGTCCTCGAAATCACATGCACTTACCCCAACAGAAATTAAACATAAACTCATACCAGAGAATAGTTCCGGGTAGTGCTGCACCATATGCTGCTCCGTCTCCCACGTAGCCTCCTCGACACCCCTGCGATCCCACTGAACTTTGATCATCGGTATCACTTTGTTCCGAAGTCTACGGTCTGCTCTGTCCAGAATTCTAACAGGCCGCTCTACATAAGATATATCTGACTCTAACTGAACTTCGGAAGGCTGTAACACGTGAGACGGATCCGGCTCATACTTTCGCAGCATCGATACATGAAACACATCATGTATCCCAGATAAAGAAGGCGGCAAAGCCAGTCGGTAAGCCAATGTGCCAATGCGTTGCAAGATCTCGTACGGTCCAACATACCTCGGAGACAGTTTCCCGCGCATCCCAAACCGCACAACGCCCCTGAAAGGCGAGATCTTCAAAAAGACCTTATCTCCCAACTGAAACTCTAACGGTCTCCGCCGTTTATTTGCATAAGCTGCCTGTCTGTCTTGGGCTGCTTTCATTTTCTGCCTTATAGTCTTTATCTTCTCTTCCATTTCCCGGATCAACTCAGGCCCTCCGACTGATCTACTGTCCAAATCGTCCCAACACAAGGGCGATCTACATCGTCTGCCATAAAGAGCTTCAAACGGAGCCATCTGAATACTTGCCTGGTAGCTATTGTTATACGAAAACTCTACCAAAGGCACTGAATCCTGCCAAGAGGCATCAAACTCCAATACACAAGCTCTTAACATGTCCTCGAGCGTCTGAATAGTGCGCTCGGTCTGGCCATCCGTCTGAGGATGATAAGCAGTGCTCAATCTGACCTCAGTTCCCAAAGCTGACTGAAGGCCTTCCCAAAAATGAGATGTGAATCGCGGATCTCGATCTGACACTATAGAAACGGGGATCCCATGCAATCTCACCACATCTCTAATATATAACTGCGCCATCCTCAAGAATGTAAAGGTCATGCTATAGGGGATAAAGTGGGCTACCTTAGTCAATCTGTCCACAATCACCCAAATAGCATCGAAGCCTGAAGCACTCCTCGGCAAATGAGTCACGAAGTCCATGGAAATGTGCTCCAACTTCCACTTCGGTACCTCCAAGCTCCTCAATTCGCCGCCAGGTCTCTGCCTCTCTGCCTTAACCTGCTGGCAGATCAGACACCTCTTCACAAAAGCGACGACATCAGACTTCATTCGCTTCCACCAAAACTGGCCACGCAGATCTCTGTACATCTTCTTCCCGCCTGGGTGGATGCTAAGTCTGCTACTGTGAGCTCGCTCCAAGATTCCCTTACGCAACTCCGGCGTACTCGGAACTACCCAGCGGTTACCCAATCTCAAAGATCCGTCGTCGGCCACTCTGAACTTCGTCGGCTGACCAAGATGCACTATAGACAACCATCTCTGAACCTCAGTATCTGATCTCTGAGCTCTCCTGATGTTCTCATAAATATCTGGCTCAGCTAATAAGGTAGAGACATACACTGGTGATGCATCTATATCAAAATCATAGCCGAGATGGCAATAGGAGGTCATCATAGCCGACAAATGGATGACGTCCTCAGCAGAACTCCTCACTTTCCGGCTCAAAGCGTCTGCTGTCAAATTGGCTTTCCCCGGATGGTACTCTATCTCGCAATCATAGTCCTTGAGTAGGTCCATCCATCTCCTCTGCCTCATGTTCAGCTCTGCCTGAGTGAATAAAAACTTGAGGCTCTTGTGGTCCGTATAGATGGTGAATGAAGTGCCATATAAGTAATGTCTCCAGATCTTCAGGGCGAAGATGATAGCCGCCAATTCCAAGTCATGAACTGGATATCTGGTCTCATGCGGCTTCAACTGTCTCGATGCATAAGCTACCACATGCTTATCTTGCATCAGAACACATCCAAGGCCCTGCAGTGATGCATCCGTATACAGAACAAATCTGGAGTTCTCCGTTGGGATCACTAACACTGGCGCCGTCGTCAACCGGTGCTTCAACTCCTGGAAGCTCTCCTCACAAGCTTCTGACCAAAAGAAGGGCATACCCTTCTGAGTCAACTGAGTCAACGGCTTGGCAATCTTCGAAAAGCCCTCAACAAAGCGCCGATAATACCCGGCCAAACCAAGAAAACTCCGGATCTCAGGCACAGAAGTGGGGGCAGCCCACTCCATCACAGCCTCAATCTTCTTCGGGTCCACTGATATCCCGCTGCTCGAAATGACATGCCCCAGAAACACTACACTGCTCAGCCAAAACTCGCATTTACTGAGCTTAGCATACAACTGATGCTCTCTGAGAATCTGAAGCACTGTCCTCAAGTGTTTCACATGATCTTCCTCACTCCGGGAGTAGATAAGAATGTCGTCAATGAACACGATGACGAACTGATCAAGATACGGCTGAAACACTCTGTTCATCAGACTCATAAAGACGGCCGGGGCGTTCGTCACACCGAACGGCATCACCAAGAACTCATAATGCCCGTATCGAGTCCGGAACGCTGTCTTCTGCACATCTTCCTCTCTGACCCGAATCTGATGATACCCGGATCTCAAATCAATCTTGCTATACACCCTGGTACCTTGCAACTGATCAAACAAGTCGTCTATCCTTGGGAGAGGATACTTGTTCTTCACTGTAGCCTTGTTCAGCTGCCGGTAATCGATGCACAACCGCATCGAACCGTCCTTCTTCTTCACAAAGAGGACTGGTGCACCCCATGGCGACACGCTCGGGCGTATATACCCCTTGTCCAAGAGATCCTGCAACTGCTCTTTCAACTCTCTCAACTCAGCCGGTGCCATCCTATAAGGTGCACGAGAGATAGCGGATGTCCCTGGCAGTAACTCGATCCCAAATTCAACTTCCCTGGCCGGTGGAAATCCTGGGATCTCTTCTGGAAATACATCAGTAAATTCTGCCACAACTGGTACATCCTCAACCCTCAGTTCTTTACTCTTTCCAGACGTGTCCACGGCATAAATAAGATAGCCCGTGTGTCCACGTTCCAACAGCTGAGACATCTTGATCGCTGAAATCAACGGAATCTTCGCACGAGATCCGTTGCCAAAGAAAGTCCACTGACTGCCCAACTCAGGTCTGAACTTCACTGTCCTCTGTCGGCAATCTACCACTGCCTGATATCTGTTCAGAACATCAATTCCCAAGATGCAGTCAAAGTCTGACATACCCAGCACAATCAAGTCTGATCTCAACTCGTTGCCCTCAAAATAAATGAGGCAGTCTGCCATAAACTGATCCGCAACGACATTTCTTCCAGTGGGTGTCGAGACAAGGAGAGGCGTGGGTAAAGAAGACGTGCGCATATGGTGTCTTTCCACAAATCCCACAGACACAAAGGAATGGGAGGCAACTGTATCTATCAAAACAAAAGCAGGGTACGTAAATAAATGGCACGTACCGGCAATCACCTCCTCCGGGGCTGCCTGAGCCTGCTCCCTGGTCAGTGCATATACTTGTCCCTGGGGTGGTCCCACTGTCTGACCTCCCGATGGACGAGGCCCAAATTGCTGCCTCTGCTGCACTGTCCTGTCCTCAAACCTTGGCCTGTTGCCCTAATACTCTGACTGGCCTCCCCTGGTGGGACAATACCGAGCAATGTGGCCCATCTTGCCACAGACATAACATGCAGGACACTTATTTGAAGAATGCGGTCCTCCACAATTGTTGCACCTAGGCTCTCCCGGCCTCTCCCCTTGTGAAGATCCTCGATTGGCCGACCAATTACCCTTCTTGTTATCCTGCTTCTGTCCGAAGTGTTTCTTCCCACCATACCGCGAAGATGAAGAGGCACCACGGGGCTTAAATGGCTCACCCCGAGGCCTCAAACTGTCACTAGTCTGCCTCTGTTGCGGTACCGGTGGTGGCATGGCATAAGCTCCCACTCCTAGCTCAGCAAGCTCCGCTCTTGTGAGAGCATCATCAAAAGAAGTTGGGTTATTGATAATAACCCGGTCATAGAGCTCCGGTCGCAGTCCTTTCATGAAATTTCTCATCTTGGCACGTCCATCAGATGCAATATGGGGGACATACCTCAGTAGTGATGAGTACTGTGTGGCATAGTCTGCCACTGTCATGTTCCCCTGCCTCAGACTTGCAAATTCATCCTCTTTTGTCTGTCTTGCTGCCGCGGAGAAGTATCGGTTCAAGAACCTGGTCCTGAAGAGCGTCCAGTCAATCACAGCACCCAGTGCTCTCATCTCCATCACTGTGCTCCTCCACCACATCAATGGTTTCTTAGCCAACTGGAACTCCGCCAGCCTCAGCCAAGCAGTAATAGCACACGGAGCCGATACAAAGATCTGCTCAAGCCTCTCCAGCCACTCTTCAGCTTCTTCTCCGGACTCTGTCCCCTCAAACCGGGGCGGATGATAAGACAGAAACTGCGTCAAGCTAATCTCACCCGGTAGCAATAACTGGACTACTGGTTCCATTCCTACAGTCGGTGGAGGTAGAGGATTAGCCTGTCCAATACTCGCATTTACACTCCCAACATCTCCGACTTCCTCATTAGCAGCCATGCTGTAACACAAATGTTAACAACAATCCAAAGCAATATATAACATGTCGTTAGATAACAGGAGTGATATAAGCATGTTAGTATAACATGATATACAGTAATATGCACCACATGCATAAACATGCTTCAAATGTAAGCACCTAGTCAACCATGCTAAGGCTACCCTTCACTCGTTCCCGGGTTCTCTAACCACTGCTCTGATACCACTAATGTAAGGACCCTAATCCTTAAGTGCGGAATAAAGGCATAATAGAGCTAAATAAATGATCAGAGTAGAGTAAACAAGTTGAGTCTATGAGCTTTAAGCATTTACATGCCAAAATAAAGGACTACCAAAAGGATTAATTACATTCCAACAAATGAATGTGTCCACTATAGTTTTACGCTACTCCTAGAGTAGGCACTATACAAAAGAATCCTGTCCTTTCATCTACCAAAGATGCTCGTGAAGCTCACTGTCTCAACCCGTTCAAGCCCATCTATCATGCCAAAAAGGTACCTACAAGGACAACCCCCAAACATGAGCAATAATAATCATTCATATTCAACACAATATGAAGATAAAGCGTAAATGCATAATCAATATAAAACACTTCCTGTTTTCCATGCATTTCAAACGCTTCCCGTTTGGTTGTCCCTGTACCATAACTCATGAGTATAATCAACAGATTATTTTTAATGGCCAAAACATGTCATGACATCATATACCATCTCAACTGTACCACATATTGGTCACCATTCCCTAGTCTGTCCATCACAGTGTATTTTAATGCCCCTCGCTTATATTCATATGGGCGGCATAGGATAACCTCGCTACAATGGACATGCGGCGCTCCCACCCCTCGCTTCACAGAGAGCGGCAAATACCCTTTCCTCGCCCCATATGACAACCACGCTCAAATGTGACATGCGGCGCTCCCACCCCTCGCTTCACATTTAGCGGAACCAATACAAAAAGCGGCAAGCATTAAAATCATCAAAGGATGACCACGACTCATGGGATGTGCATCCAATAATCATAATATGCATCTAACATCAATATGCATAAATTACCATGTATATGCATCCACTATGCAATACCTCATATGGCATAAATAAACATGTATATGCATCCACTATGCAATACCACATATATACTCGCATCCACAATGCATAAACAATGAGCATATAAAATACATGTTACCGTTGGGTGCCCGTACGTCCACTACGTACCTTTCCAAAATGTGGAATGTGATTGGACTTCAATTCCTTGGCTGCGTTGCCACCTGGGTTGGTTCTACATATTCACAAATACCAATATTAGAACCCAATAATAGTCCAATACCAAAAATCCCACAAAAACACCCAAAAACACCATTTTTGGTGTCTCGCGATCGATCGCCATCAAGCCCCGATCGATCGCGAGAACACACTGTCTCGGGCAACAAAATTGCACAATCCGCGATCGATCGCGGAGCTAGCGCCGATCGATCGCGGCCTCGCCGATCGATCGCGCCAAGCTCGCGATCGATCGCTGAGGCTCACTGCCTCAGCCCTGATGCTCGCGATCGATCGCGAGAAAGTCGCCGATCGATCGCCGAGCTGTGGTCAAGCGGGATTTGGGCACTATTCACCCATCTTCAACCCCTTCTCATACACACCCACATACCCCAACATAAATCAAACCCAATAACTCAAAACCACCCATAAACATCAACATAAACTCAAATAAACAACATCCAACCAAAACACTACCAAAATCACAACACCCAACACAACCCATTTTAAACCCTTTAAAAACAAACTAAACTCAACCAAAACCTTACAAAATTAATACATGAGGCACCCATACCTCTTGGGGATCTCAAATCACCCAACAATCTTCCACAAATCAAAGTTTGCAAGGTCTCCTCTTCACCTCAAAGGTGGAACTCGAAAATAAGGAAAAAGGGAAGGGTTTGGGTGTGATATTTGGTAAAGTAAGAGTGAGGTTGAAAGAGTGGGGTTGAGTATTAAAAGGTGAGTTTATTTAAAATGATACCAAAATAATTCCATGGTGTATAAAACACCCCAACATGATATTTTTCAAAGCATTTACTCAAAATGCACCAAATATCAATTTAACACATGATTCCTCATAAATTGCTAACCAATGCAAATAAATCATGCTTCCAATAAT
Source organism: Haberlea rhodopensis (assembly GCA_907163345.1). NCBI lineage: Eukaryota > Viridiplantae > Streptophyta > Magnoliopsida > Lamiales > Gesneriaceae > Haberlea > Haberlea rhodopensis. The sequence continues at coordinate 1,631,525 of CAJQUN010000057.1, read as the reverse complement.
ATTTACCCAACATGCACCACATGCACCCTAAAATGCAACCCCGGGTCATCCTATCCACGTGACCATGCATTTCCACATAAGGTAAATAAATCCCAACACATAATCAATTACCACATAATTAATCATGTAAACACAATTAAAGCCAAATAGCAATTAACCATTTCGGGGATGTCACAGAAACGTTTTGGACCACGGAAAGGGGATGACTGAAGAGCCAAGGGACAGTCCCAAGGCAGTAGCAGTAGCAGTGGTCGAGGAATACAGTGTTTTAAATGTAGAGGGCCACATTTTAAAAGAGATTGTCCACAACTTGATACTCCAGTTTGTTATCGTTGTGGGAGGACCGATCATATGATTAGAGATTGTCCTCAAGTGGGTGGACAACAGAGGAGAGGACCAATGTCAGAGAATACAGTGCAACAGAGACCACATGATGTACCACAGTCTGGTGGAGGACAGAGGGCAGGACCACCTCAGGCTCAGGTATATGCACTGAACAGGGAGCAAGCAGAGGCAGCTCCTGATGATGTGATAGCGGGTAAGTGTACTCTGTTTACTTATCCATCTTTACTTTTGATTGATACTGGTGCATCCCATTCTTTCGTTGCGCAAAATTTTATTGATCGGTATCATATATGTTCGTCTCCACTGTTGATGCCTCTTTATGTTTCGACACCCATGGGAACTACTGTGATGGCTTGTCAGAGTGTGTCCGATTGTGTTTGTTAGTTTGATATGGAATATGAGATACACGCCGATTTGATTGTGTTAGACATGACAGATTTTGATTGCATTTTTGGAATTGATGTGTTGAGTAAATATCAGTCTGTTGTGGATTGTTGTCAGAAGACAGTAAGATTTCAATCTGAGACTGGAAAACAGTGGTTCTTTTATGGTCAGGGATCGAGGGCAAGGATTCCTTTGATATCGGCTATCCGCATGTCACGCTTGTTGGAACGTGGGCATATGGGATATTTGATTTATGCCCTTAATGTGACTGAACGGCAAATAGAAAGGAAAGTGGAGGAGATACCAGTGGTTGCAGAGTATGCTGATGTATTTCCAGATGAGATTCCTGGATTTCCACCGAGTTGAGAAGTGGAATTTGGTATTGATTTGATACCTGGTACTTCTGCAATTTCACGAGCTCCCTATCGGATGGCACCAACTGAATTGAAAGAATTGAAAACTCAATTGCAAGACTTATTGGACAAGGGGTACATACGTCCTAGTGTATCGCCTTGGGTTGCTCTGATATTATTTGTTAAGAAGAAGGATGGGACAATGCGATTGTGTATTGACTATCGACAATTGAACAAGGTAACCATAAAGAATAAATATCCTCTTCCTCGTATTGATGATTTATTTGATCAGTTACAGGGATCAAAAATATATTCTAAGATTGATTTGAGATCTGGTTATCATCAAATACGTGTGAGAGAGGGTGATGTACAGAAGACAGCATTCAGAACTCGTTATGGACATTATGAGTTTCTGGTGATGCCATTTGGAGTGACAAATGCTCCAGCTGTCTTTATGAGTTTAATGATCGGGTGTTTCAGGAATACCTTGATCGATTTGTCATTGTTTTTATCGATGATATATTGATCTATTCACAGAGTGATGTAGAACATGCCCAACATTTGCATATGGTATTGCAATTGTTGAGAACCCATCAGTTGTATGCCAAACTCAGTAAGTGTGAGTTTTGGTTGAACAGTGTCGGCTTCTTGGGGCATGTAATTTCAGAAGAAGGTATATAAGTTGATCCGAAAAAGTGGAAGCAGTGTTGAATTGGTCAGCACCTACTTCTGTGCCATAGATTCGTAGTTTCTTGGGGTTGGCTGGATATTATAGACGCTTTGTTGAAGGATTTTCAACAATTGCCAAACCATTGACACATTTGACACAGAAGGGAGTATCATTTCAATGGTCGGAGGCATGTGAGCGTAGTTTTCAGGAATTGAAACATTGATTAACTACAACTCCAGTTTTGATCATTCCATCGGAACATGACAGGTTTGCCTTATATACTGATGCATCATTACTAGGTTTGGGTTGTGTATTGATGCAGGATAAACATGTAGTGGCTTATGCATCACGACAATTGAAACCACATGAAACGCGATATCCAGTGCATGATCTGGAATTGGCTGTCATTGTCTTTGCCTTGAAGATATGACGACATTATTTATATGGTACGTCGTTTACCATATACACATATCATAAAAGCTTAAAGTTTTTATTCACTCAAGCAGAGTTGAATATGAGGCAAAGAAGATGGATGGATCTGTTGAAAGATTATGATTGTGAGATTGAATATCATCCAGGAAAGGCTAATCTTACAGCAGATGCTTTGAGGCGGAAAGTACATCATACGGCTGATGAGATGATTCATTTATCAGCGTTGATGACATCGTGTTGTACATTGGGCTATAAATTTGATGTGGAAACAGTGCCAGTACGGGTATCAACATTGTTGGTTGAACCCGACATTTTTGAGAAAATCAGAATGACACAAATGACTGATGATGAGGTACAACATTGGAAGGAAATGATAAGTCAAGGACAAACATCGCAGTTTGTACTTGCAAGTGATGGAATTCTGAAATACAGGAATTGTTGGGTAATACCTGCGATATTAGGACTACGCCAAGAACTACTACAACGTGCTCATTGCAGTCGATATAGTATACATCCTGGTGGAAAGAAAATGTATAAAGATTTGCGTACCCAATTTTGGTGGAAACGCATGAAACATGATGTGCCGAACTTTGTAAAACGATGTTTAGTCTGTCAACAAGTAAAAGCAGAAATACAGAAACCAGGAGGTGAATTACACAGTTTGAAAATTCCTTAGTGGAAATGGGAACATATCACGATGGATTTTGTGACTCATTTGCGACGGACATCTTCTGGTTGGGATGCCATTTGGGTGATCATTGACCGACTCACCAAAGTAGCTCATTTTGTGCCATATTGTATGACATTTACGTATCTAAGAATGGCACAGTTGTACATTCAACATGTAGTGAGACTACATGGTACATCAGTTTCCATTGTGTCGGATAGGGATCCGAGATTTACTTCTCATTTTTGGGAAGGGTTACAGACAGCGTTGGGAACTGAAGTGCGGTTGAGTACAACATATCATCCTCAAACAGATGGACAGACAGAGCGTGCGATACAGACACTTGAAGATATGTTGCGTGCCTGTGTATTAGAGTTTGATAACTCTTGGCAAGAATCGTTGCCATTAATGGAATTTTCATATAATAACAGTTATCAATCTAGTATACAGATGGCACCATTTGAGGCTCTGTACGGACGAAGGTGTAGATCACCATTGTATTGGGATGATGTGGATCAGTTCTCCTTACATGGACCGGATATGATTCATGAAATGGAAGACAAAGTGAAAGTGATTCGATTGAAACTCAAAGCTGCTCAGGACCGACAGGCTGCTTATACTAATAAGAGACGTAGACCACTTGAATTTCAAGTTGGTGATCGTGTATTCTTGAAAGTTGCACCATTTAAAGGTGTGGTACGATTTGGTAGACGTGGAAAGTTGTCTCCACGATACGTTGGTCCGTATGAGGTATTGCAACGCATTGGTACGTTGGCATATCAATTGGCACTACCCCCTGCATTGAGTAGTATTCATGATGTGTTTCATGTTTCACTATTAAGGAAGTATGAACCAGATCCGAGTCATGTATTGCAACTACCTGATGTACAGTTGGATACAGATATGTCGTATGTAGAACGACCGATTATGATCTTGGATCGAGCTGAACGCAGGTTACGTAATAAGGTGATTCCGATGGTTAAAGTCCAGTGGGACAGAAGGGGTGTCGAAGAGGCAACGTGGAAGACGAAGCAGCATATGATGCAACAGTATCCGGATTTGTTTTCTGGTATGTTAATATGTAATTTTTTACATGTTTCTTATGTTGCATATATCATATGTGTTGTTATGTGAAGCATGTATTATGTTTGTATATGCAATTTCGAGGACGGAATTCAATGAGTGGGGGAGAATTGTAATGCCTCGATTTGCTTTATACAGGTGTGATATGATTATATCGTTATTATGACTAATTTTGATATGATATGAATTGGGTTCGGGTTGAACCGAGGATGAATTAATATATGTATAAATGATATATGGCAATGAATGACATATATGGCAATACATGTATAGTGGAATATAACCTTGGTATACATTTAGAATGCATTTGAAGGTGCATTAGAATGTGCATGTGAGTTGCATTCCATATACATTTGCCATGAGTTTGAAGGGAATTACATGTGAATTTGTATTGAATTAGAAGGTTTAAATATATATCCAACTTCAGATTTTGAACACATACTTACACCACTTTTCACCTAAAATTCTCTACAAAAGCTTCTCTCCAACCCTTGGAGATTCTTCTTGGTTTGAGCTTGGATTTCACTAGAGATTTAAGCTAGGAAGTTGAGTGAAGTGATTTCCTAACTTCTTGGTAAGGAATTTATGGTTTCAAACTTGAATTGTGTAGTTGGTGTTGAAGTATGTGAATCTGAATATCAAATGTTCATGCTTAGAATCATAACATGTTTATATGCCAATAATTGGATTCTAAGATGGTAGAAACATGTTTATATGATACTAGGGCTTGCAAGAAACATGGTTACATGTAAATTTGTGAGTAGGAGAAGAAGTACCATGAAGATAAGCTTGAAAATCGCCATGTTCTAAGTTTTCTGGACATCGACGATCGATCGGTGCTTGTGTTGCGATCGATCGCCGAGGACAGATAAAATTTAAGGCGGTAAAAATATGTGGCGATCGATCGGTGAGTTTGTAGCGATCGATCGCTATGAACAGGGCATTTTGGCGATCGATCGTGAGGAAACAGAAAGTTTTGGCGATCGATCGGCAATTGTAGCGATCGATCGGTGCCTTTGAATTTTTGAAAATGTTATATTTTTGTCACAATTGTTTATGAAGCCTCTTATAACATGGTTTATTGGTGATATTATTGTAGCATCATCACAGGGGACGGGGCAACGAGGCAATTAGCCAGTGACGACTGATTTATCTCGTTTGTGTCGCTTTACAGGTACGTGTTGACGTACGGAGTATATATATTGTGTGATGATGTTATGAGATTGATATCATATGAATTGTGTTGTGTTGGTATCATATGATTGGTAATATCATATGCATGTACATTCATGGATATCACGTGGTTGAAATGGATGAGGTATATGCTTTAGCATTAGAGGTATACGCCTGGTTTGGGTATATGTTCGGGTATGCTACATATACGTTAGCATTAGAGGTATACGCGTGGGTTGGGTATATACTCTGGCTATTATCACATATGAGTACGGTACTATGATATGTGCTGCTAATATGAAGATGTGATGTGGTTCCACTGACATATTGAGCTAAGATAGACATATCATATTGGTCTCGTGATAATAGTGTGATAGTTGAGACATGTCGACATGGTGCATTGGTTGATGCATGATACAGAGCATTCACATTGGTTATGATGTTTATTGTGCTTTATCATTGATATTGCGTTTTGATATTGCACTAAGATAGTGGTTTATCTATACTCACGTTGTGTGAATGTTTCTGTACGATTTCATAGACGTGGGAATCGTGAGTCTTATTTCGCTGCGAGGTGAACCACTGCATAGGAGTTGTGCTGGCTTAGGTTGTTATTTATACATGTGATGTATATGTGAATAGGGTTTTTGTACTTGTGATTTTGTACATCTGTAACAACCTATTAGTAAAAAACTCTTAAACAGTGTACGAACTACTTAATTCTGACTCACATATGTACTTGCGATTGAATATATAATAGATTAAGTAACGAAAACCCCACACCACCCAAACCACAGCTAGTAACAATACCAAAAAGACCAGCAGCAAGAATCCAAACCAAGAAAACCGACAAGCTTAGAGTGAGACTTACCGATTATGATTGGAGACAAACCTAACATAGTACTTTTAATATATATATATATATATATATATATATATATATCCTGATCATTGTACAATGAAAAAAATACCAGCAACCATAAAATTCAAAGAAAACTAAAATATAAAATCAATGCATCAACATAACACAAGCATCTCCGCCATGAGAAAGCGGAACTTCCAAGTGGAAAGAGAAAGTGAATCACGACAAGAGCACATGACTGGGACCAGAAAGAGGCCGATCCTCTCAAACCATGAAGCCCAAAGTACGAACAAGTAAGAGATCTGCCTCCCAATATAAGTGAAGGTACAAATGGTGATAGACGAAGAGCATAAACTGATAAATAGATGACAAACGCGCAAGACATCGCATCCAAAACCCTTACAAAAAGCCATATCATTGGATGACGCACGAAACCGACAACCAGTCTAGTCAAAACCAGACATGGATTCATCAATGAAACATGCAAAAAGATCCACTACCAAAAAGACAATAGTGTAGCACAAAGAAAGCCAAAGACTGCTAATATAAGAAGAACTACCAATAAATACAACTAGATAGACATAGAATATACAAGTGCAAAATATTAGCAAAATGAGGGAATTTACAAGACTGTTTAGGCATATGCAAAATAATACGCAGGGTTACCCAATTTTTTCTAGATTTTTAAGCATTCTAAGAATTAAATAAATGTGATATTTTCAAATAAAAATATAAATTAGCTACAAATTTCCTTTGTGGGCCATTGTTATGGAAAAGTTCGATACATCTGTGTACAAAGCTCGTTTATTGGACAGATATATGCAGAGGGTGAAAAAGGCGGCTGAGTCATCCATATCTTTACGCGTTTGGGGTCATTCTCATTGGTCCCCTTATACACACCTCTTTCCCTATTCCCACTCCCAGGCTCCCAGCAAAGGGTTTTATTTGTTTTTAGTGCGCGAACGGACTAAATCTATTTATGTATTTATCTAAAATGGGTATGAGGTTCTATCTTTGTCGACAAAACCGAGGAGATCGGGTTTGATTATATCTATATACTCCTATAAAACGTGGATCAAATAATAAAGTTTTCATCATGATTTAATAACTTTGCCTTTTTATCATATACTTTCTTATACAAACAAAAAATTCTTAGGGATATAAATGTAAAAAAAACATAATATTAATAAGGGACATAAAAAAAAAATAGTTGAGTTTTTAACATTCATTTAGTTATTAATTAATAATATATTAAAATATACAACTATTGACATAAATTCTCACCTCTCTTCATTTTTCACACTTTGAATTTACAAGATTATTATCTTAATTTTTGCATTGATAATAGTAAAAATAATAAAATGAAATATACTAAGTGTTAGCAACTGTTGGAAGTCGAGTTGGCGCTGCGGAAGACTTGATGTCAATCGAACAATAAATAATAAGAAGTAATAAATAAATGCGTAAAGTAAATAAAGCGATAAATGACACAAATATTTGTTATAGAAGTTCGGCGATGAATCGCCTACATCTCCTCTTCCCGGATAGAAAACGTCCAACCGAGGTTCCACTAGAACAACTTTGATCTTGGCCTTAAGGGCTCCAAGTTAGTCACAACACACTCTTCCCGAGTAACACACTATTCACGAGTCTTCTTGGCCTTAAGTGTAATACCCTTGTCCCACATTGGTTGTGGATGAAAATTTAAAGTGGTTTATAAAGGCTTACAATGGACTATTATAGCAACTTGGGTTAACCATTTTCGTAGATCGAGGACGGATATGCAGTAGTTGCTATAAGAGCTCATTGTGCAGTCGCGCTTGCGCGGGCCTGGGCCCGGGTCGTGACAGAATGGTATCAGAGCCGGTCACCGGCAGAAAACATCGGGAGATAAGTGCTATGCGGGGCAAAGTGCTACGTGCATGGGAGCCATCTCTTGAGCCTAAAGGGGCAAAGTGCTACACGACGGGGGCCACCTCTTGAACCTGCGGGGCAAAGTGCTACATGACGGGGGCCACCTTTTGAACCTGTAGGAGCCACCTCTAGATTCCCGGTGCCGGTGGATCGATGAGTTAGGTCGCGACGAGGACGTCACGTTCTAAAGGAGGGGTGATTGTAATACCATTGTCCCACATTGGTTGTGGATGAAAATTTAAAGTGGTTTATAAAGGCTTACAATGGACTATTATAGCAACTTGGGTTAACCATTTTCGTAGAGCGAGGACAGATACGAAGTAGTTGCTATAAGAGCCCATTGTGCAGTCGCGTTTGCGCGGGCCTAGGCCCGGGGCGTGACATTAAGGGCTCCAAGGATAGCCACACACAAACTCTTCACGAGTTACCCACACTCTTCACGAGTCCTTTTGGCCTTAAGGGCTCCAAGGATAGCCACAACCTTGCACCAACTTCACTTGTTGATGTCTTATACAATTTCCAACTTGCATCGGTGTTGGAGGACCTTACAATAAATCAAATAACACATTCACGGTGTATCAACACGAAGAATCAAAAGTTCTATCACAAGAAATAAATTACAAACTCCAATACAACACAAATGTATGAAGTTTGCAATGCTAGAATGATTTTGATTGAACACAACTTCCTTGTAGTTTATACTCTTGTTTCTTGTCTTCAAATTGCTCCAAAACATCCATATTTATATTGTAGAAGGCCCCCAAGGCTCATACTAGCCTTTGCTACACTTAGGACTTGAATCACTCCAAGATCGCCTCGGACATCGCCTCGAGCGATCACCATCGCGGTGCTCCAACGGTCACAAAATTGTGCAGATCGCCTCAGGCGATCGTTCACCAAAAATAATGCCGTAGCCTTCAATGATCAGAATTTTTCATCGCCTCAAACGAACCATGCATCGCCTCAGGCGATCTCTCCATGCGCGCGGTCCTCGGCGTCGCTTCAGTCGATGAGCGTGGCGATGACTCCCTTGGCTGCTTTCGCCTGGGGCGATGATCACCATCGCCTGGGGCGATCCGCCCAGTCCTTGCATATTTAGATTTCCTTCAAACAATCCACTTTTCAACCATATAAACATGTACACTAAGTAGACACATTAGTATAACAAACACAAGTTTTGTTGATCATCAAAACTCATAGATAATTCGGAGATAAATTAAGCAGTAAACTCAACACTGCGTTTAAGGCTCAACAATCTCCCCCTTTTTGATGATCACAAAACTTGATAAACTTGTAAATAAAATATGCATGAAATATGAGTAAACAAGACTCCCCCTTAACAAATGCATATCACATACAAGTTTTACCAAGTAAAGCATAATACAAAAACTCTCCCCCTCAAAATATGCATGTATTAAGCTTCAAGTTTATCACAAAATTCTCCCCCTTTTTATGATAATCAAAAAGCACAAAGTTCAAATAAGCATATCACAATTATATGTTGACACATAGCCATATTTTAACAATTAGCACATATTCCTCATCAAGCATGTAATAGCCATAACAAGCATAAGATTAAATCATTTAGAGGAAGACAAACATGCGTTTTAGGCAATTATCAACAATGAATTCTAATTGTGCAAAGTGTGCATATGTTCTACAAAAAATCAAGCATTCATGCTTAATAATCATTGTTCAATGCACAAGAGAAATATAATTAGCTCCACTAAATATGATATCATAATAATGTACTTAAAATTCAATTTCCCAAAGATCACCTTAAAAGTAATTGAATTTTCACCACATAATTATAATATGCAATTCAAGGAATATTAACCAAGCAAAAGAGCTAATTATGCTACTATGATGCTCAAAATAAATTTACCTTTGATGATACGAATGATTTCATATCATCGGTCATTTACCTCGTGCTTCCTCTATTGTGCTGCATAAGATGATTTCTTCCCTTGATGTGCTAGTTCCTTCATCATCTCTCCCTTTGTTGTTCCTACAAAACAAATTTTTGATTGGAGGTTCTTTGGTACCCATTTGATTTTTGGGTCCTTGCGGGTTAGCTTTTATCGGTGCTTTTGGAATCCATTTCCACCTCTTGTTTGGTTGGTATTGATTTTTAACAAATCTACATTTGTTTCTTATATGACCAACCTTGCAACAATAAGTGCAAGTAGGGGAAATATGATTAGCTTTAGGCAACAAGTTTGAAAAGTTTTTTATTTGCTAGAAAAGCCTAGTCCGGCTTTATCGACGCTATATCATTGCAAGCCAAGCAATTCTTCCAATTTTAAACTACTTTCACTAAACTTGCAAATTGATTTCTTGAAAGAATTTAATTCATTTTTCAATGAATTATTTTCTTCATCTCTCTTGGCTAACTCAAGTTTGAGCAATTTGTTACTCATCTTGGTTTTGCCAAGAACATCAATAAGCTCATTATATGTAATACCCTTGTCCCACATTGGTTGTTGATGAAAATTTAAAGTGGTTTATAAAGGCTTACAATGGACTATTATAGCAACTTGGGTTAACCATTTTCGTAGAGCGATGACGGATACGAAGTAGTTGCTATAGGAGCCCATTGTGCAGTCGCGCTTGTGCGGGCCTGGGCCCGGGGCGTGACAGAATGGTATCAGAGCCGATCACCGGCAAAAAAACACCGAGAGATAAGTGCTATGCGGGGCAAAGTGCTACGTGCATGGGAGCCACCTCTTGAGCCTAAAGGGGCAAAGTGCTACACGACGAGGGCCACCTCTTGAACCTGCGGGGCAAAGTGCCACGTGCGTGGGAGCCACCTCTTGAACCTACGGGGCAAAGTGCTACATGACGGGAGCCACCTCTTGAACCTGTAGGAGCCACCTCTAGATTTTCGGTGCCGGTGGATCGATGAGTTAGGTGGCGACGAGGACGTCGCGTTCTAATGGAGGGGTGATTGTAATACCCTTGTCCCACATTGGTTGTTGATGAAAATTTAAAGTGGTTTATAAAGGCTTACAATGGACTATTATAGCAACTTGGGTTAACCATTTTCGTAGAGCGAGGACGGATACGAAGTAGTTGCTATAGGAGCCCATTGTGCAGTCGCGCTTGTGCGGGCCTGGGCCCGGGGCGTGACATTATATGTTTCTAATAACTCATCAAAAGATGGTACCTCATCGTCGCTTTCATCTTCTTCGTCATTTGCATCATCTTTGGCCATGAGACAAAGGTTTGTTGCTTCTTCTTCATCGGAGTCACTATCACTCCATGTGGCCATTAAAGCTTTCTTCTTCCCTTTATCCTCATTCTTCTTCCTAGGACATTCATTAGCATAATGACCTTTATATTGACAATTATAACATGTTACCTCTTGTTTGGAATCATGTTTGGTGGCACCGGAGGTCTTTGGCTTGTTGTATTTGTTGTAGAATTTCTTGAACTTTCTTGTGAACAAGATCATCTCCTCATCATCTTCATCATCGGATTGTGCTTTCCTTCCGACCAAGGCTATCCCCTTTCTTATAGATTTATATTCCTCATTTATTCCCTTCCAGGTTGACACTTCAAGCTCGTGAGTCACTATCAGTTATAGATAAATCATTTTGATAATGATTTACAGAAATTAAATATATCTTAATTGACAATTTCATAATTGTATCACATCGCTCGCTCAATAGCGGCGGTACTCTAACCTCTCGCACGTTCAACAGCTGAGGCATCATAACCATTGTTCGCTCAACAGCGACATCATCATACTCATTGCTCGCCCAACAACGATAGCATCATACTCATTGCTCGCTCAACAACAGCATTACCACAATTCTTAACACATATCTATTAATCACAACAATAATATATTATTCATTTAACCATGCCAATAATATATTTAATTATGTTCGTATGTTATACATACCTCATAATCCAATATCAAGAGCCAATCATCGTCTTTGCCCTGAGACCCGGTGAATTATTCGCTATACAAAGTTAATAACTCACAATCAATTACGTGCACACAAACAAACGCTCAAGCACGTTCTCAACCTCCAAAATATCATCCTATCACGACAATATAATACCCAAAAGGCGCGGGCAAAGCGTACGACATAATTTCAACAACTTAAAATTTTTCAAAAATCAAGCCTGGCGATCGGTCGCGGCCCTCTAAAATCCGGACAGTGTCCTATGGCGATCGATCGGCGCCATCTCCGCGATCAATCGCGACCTGTGATTTTCCAAAAAATATTTTTTGCTTCAATGACGTTTTACAAACCCATACTCAAATCCAACACCCATAACACTTCAAAAACTCTATTATAACTCAATAAAAACACCAAATACATCAATTTAACAATTCTACAAAAACTCCCAAATTTCAAAACCATTATCATACACAACCAAACTCTACAAAACTACTATCAAAACGAAGATAAAAGCGAGGAGAAGAAGATTACCTAGAAATCTTCGAGAAATCTGGCTCCGAAATCGAGCCTTGCTCAATTCTTCTTCCTCGGGAGAAAGAAGGGAAATGGGAAGAGTTGGGGGAGGGGAGAGAGAGACCGTGAGGAAGAGAGAGGGAGTGAAGTGGGGAATGGTTGAACACCGAGTCCACTTGGTATATATAGTACCAAGACTCCAAAAACCCGAGTTCAAATACTCGCACCAAAACTCTTTACTAAACATACGAGTTTAATAATTATCTTTCACTCACACAATTACATCGCAAACCTCAATCCCAAGTTCCCCAGACTCCACGTTCCACTATCAACACAAATCCAAGGTTTAACACCTCAATGAGAATAAAATCTCAACCTTTGGATCCAACAACCCCTATACCAGATTAACATCCTCGGGAGTCTCAACACCATAATTATCTCATAATTACCCCCATTAAATCAATTAAGGGTTATAATCACTCCGGATTAACACAATTAATTTCTGGATATCACATTTATCCTCCACTAATCAAATTTCGTCATCGAAATTTGCACACGCGTACTCCATGTACCACCAAGACCACGTAACTCGACTCAAATGAACAGTATCGATTTATGAATACGTCATGAATGAAACACCAACCGCGAGGACATCGACCTCATACCAAACTCCGGAATGGAGATATCCTCCCAAATCATCACAATCTTAAAAGATGTTAATATACATCGATGTTAATTAACCAAAAGTAGTTGATTAACCTTAACTGCTCTCCACCCGAATCATTCCTGATTTCAATATAGATATCACTTTTATGACATCTCTACAACTTGATCTACAATGCCAATTACACATCGTTACGAAGGAAACGACCCGTATACAACAATATACTCACACTAAATTTGGTTTCCGTTCTCCAATTCCATCACATAGAATGGAACCTTACTCATCAAAGGAATATTTGCACCATTTTCTATGCTGCACGGACACGGATACGGGGACACGGGTATGACGCGACACGGACACGGATTTTCAAAAATTACAGGACACGACACTTCTAGGATACCACAATAATTTTTTATTTTTTTATATATATTCTACATATTCTTTATGTTCTAATATACTAAAATTCAAGAAAAAAATTTAATTATCAAATATGTGAATAATAAAATTGAAAATAATGTCAAATTGTAGACATTTCATCTATGTTGCACCGATACTCCAAAAAATTTCACGATCAAGTATCGAATACTTCTGGGATACGGATACGCGCGGATACGGCACCGATACGTATCGGATACGCCACGTGGCGTATCTGGGGATAAAAATTAAGTTTTTATTTCGGATACGTTCGGATATGGTCAGGATACGCCGCTGACCGTATCCGATACGGCTTAGATACAGGAACTTTTGGAATTTTTTAAAAAATAGGGTTGAAACTGTAATTAAAATTAAATTATTTAACTTAATCCCTATTTCCTAACCACCTTAATGTGTTTAATGTCGATTATATGCTTGAAATTTTTAGATGTCATGGATTAATATTTTACCATTTGTCGTGAAATTGGTGAGTTTGCAACTTTATTATGATTTCTAATGTGTTTAATGTTGATTATATGCTTGAAACTCGATTTCTTACAAATATTATTAATTATATATTTATATATATAAATAAATTAATAAAAATTGCCGTATCCAGACGTATCGTATCCTACAAATTTCAAAAATCCCGTGCAATCGTACCCGTATCCGCGTATCCGCGTATCCGTATCCGTGCAACATAGCATTTCATTCACTAACTAAAGCATACAACAAATACCACTCAAACTACATAACCATAAAAAAAGTTATAATTTTTGTAAAAAAAAAAATTTATAATTTTTAAAATTTTTTTTTTTAAAAAAAAAAATAAAAAAATCATTTTTCCCGTGTCCACGGCGTGTCCTGCGGTGTCAATGTCGTGTCCCGCCGTGTCCATTCCATGTAAGAAACGTGTCAGATTTTTTTAAAAAATAAATCCAGACACGCCACGTGGTGTGTCCGACACCGTGTCGCGCTCCCTTGTCCTGCCGTGTCCGTGTCCGCGGAGTGTCCGACACTGCATGAATTGATTTTTTGGAGTGTCGGTGCAACATAGACCATTTCCAACTCAAATCGGGCAATCCACGGCCACCAATCAACACAAAAACACATCCTCACAGATGTCAACACCAGTGTGTTCCAAGAAATCATATCTTGGCCCCACACACACTATCGAAAACTCCACAAATCTCAAGATTCCAAAGGGAACATGCAAGAAAATCAATTGTATTCTCACAACATGTGTCGTCAACGACACCAAACAAATTCGAATCCTGGTCATCCATTGTCTACCCTTAGAATCAACAATTCTAATACAAGGATAATTATCGAATTAACTAACAACTACAATCTTTTATAAGAGATTCACTAATCCAGGCACACCAATCAGTTACTCATCAAGCATAAAATGGTGGCATACCTATATACATACCGATATATATGCATCAACGCCAAATACACCACGCGCGCCGACTCATCGAATCTTTCAAAGATTCCCAACAGGTATATCAATACCTCATTCCTCACAAGGAAGGTGTCACACATCCATGATTCTCCAAACTCGAACTACCGTTCGAACAATCTCGATACACTTATATAGAAATTTATCCCTGAACCAATAAATACATAACTAACTCAGGATAGTGCGTCAATGCCACTATCACCAATAACTTCGAATCAGCATACGCGACGTATACATCTCCAACAATGCTCCGTACCAACATAATAGTACTCAGATATTCTCAAGCATATCTCTAGGGACGTCTCCTCGTACGTCTCACAATTAACTCAAAGCAAATACTAAGTTCATCACCAATAATGGTTATTACAGTTGATTCACAAATCAACCCGTAATCAATGCCAACTATCTCAACGACAGCATTGCTCCAAGCCAAAATTAACACACCACACTATCTCCTCAAGTGATACAATCGGTATAGTAATGTTACCATACTAGCTATATCCACAACTCCGGTTACGATTCATCATTGCATCCTCGATGCAAAAATACTCAAATATAGATAGTAATAACTTGTTGACACCCACGTTTGTACTCCAAACAAAACTGAGATTTCCCAACACAAGTTCCTCGACGTATTTATACGTATGAGCGCTCCCCTAAGGTATCTCTTACCTTAAGCTCAAAAGCGTTATAGTGATTATGCCGAGTCCACTATAACCTCTCATCGTATCAATATACGACTCACCATACTCGGTGCCACCAAGCAATATAGTGGCTTCAATGAGCTTGGTATATTATCGCAACGATAATTCATCATACCTGGATAGCAAATCGTAGTCTCCTAAGGTTTATACAAAACCTACCAACGTGTCATACGTTCAATCCCGGTATACAATATCATACCATCCCCATACTACTACCGCCCTCACAATTCACGAATTACCTCATTAATTGCTTATCGTAGTACAAACAATTAGAGATAGTAGATCATCATCTAACATTTCTCTAATCCCGATATACAAGGGACATTCCAATGTCCTAAACCAATCACACTTCAATCTTAACTCATTAGGATTTATCTACATATTCTCATGTGTATATGCGATCATATCCGTATACACAACATCGATATACGTATGTATGTTCCTCGACAACTACATACACTACGAGTCGCTTGGACATAGCCAACTCAACGAGAATACACAAAGGTACCACTACTCGTAACACATTCACTTCAATATACTATACAATATAGTTATCTGTACGATACGACCATTTGTCCATTGAGCGAACCTGCTCGGCATAATGGTCTCGTGTCAACCTGTGACACACCAACACCGTCTTTACGCCAATCATTGTCACTCAAATCACATAACTCAATACATAAATCTATATATGTATTACTTATCGCAACGGTGGCACAAGTCATTCATCGCCTGTCATACCTTATCGTCATCAAATACCTCGTCTAGCTGTGACGGTACATGTCAACCCGTGACATCCATAACATCCTGGTCAACCCGTGACGGTACATGTCAACACGTGACATTCATAACGATCACTTGTCATACATGACCCACGTCACCCCGTGACGTTCCATGTCATCCCGTGACATACTCATTCATCGCATCCCGCATGATTGTATTCAATTCAATACAACAAGTGATTAATCAATCATTAATCCGAAATATGTAAAACCTAACATGATTTTACCGTAATAGATATCGTTAACGCAATTGCAGTATAATAATGCTCATTGCTAACATAATAGTAGTATAATAACATTCTTCGCTAACCTAATAGCAGTACATCATCAATACTCATCACCCAACGGAGGTACACAATCAATACTCATCGCCTAACGGCAATACAAATTGATACTCATTGCTCAAAGGTGGTACAAAGTCAATACGCATCGCCCATACAATGATATAACATCATCGCTACGTACATCGGCATTAACCATCGCTACGTATACAACATCATAACATCATCGCTACGTATACATCGGCATAACCATCGCTACGTATACAACGGCATAAACCATCGCTACGTATACATCGGCATAAACCATCGTTACGTATACATCAGCATAAACCATCGCTACGTATACAGTAGTATAATAATATCCCTCGCTTCAAGTTGTCGGCGGCTCAATGATATCCCTCGCTTCGACATATCAGTGTCCCGCGCTACGATACGACAACGTCAAATACCCTGATTCAGCGCGCGATAAGATAGCGGCAAATATTCTGCACATTAGCGGCTCAATAATATCCCTGGCTTCGAATTATCAGCGGCTCAATGATATCCGTCACTTCGACATATCAGCGACCCGCGATATGATATGACATCGGCAAATATCCTGATGCAGCGCTCGATAAGACAACGGCAAATATTCTAATCCATCGCTGCTCAGTATATATATGCATCATCTCAATGACCTCAATATACACAAATCAACATATCATCTCATAATCACTACAATTCCTACTACGTTATATGAGCGGCTCAATAATATCCCTCGCTTCGAATTATCGGCGGCTCAATGATATCCCTTGCTTCGATATATAAGCGACCCGCGCTACGATATGACAACAGCAAATATTCTGATCCAGCGCTCGATAAGACAACGACAAATATTCTGATCCATCGCTGCTCAGTATATATATGCATCATCGCAATGACCTCAATATACACAAACCAACATATCATCTCATAATCACTACATTTCCTACTACATTATATCAGCGGCTCAATAATATCCATCGCTTCGAATTATCGGCGGCTCAATGATATCCATCGCTTCGACATATCAGCGTCCCGCACTACGATATGACAGCGACAAATATCTTGATCCGGCGCTCGATAGATACATATGTCATTGTCATTAATTTTCAGTACTTATCGTTACACTAATAACCTGGAAAAGAGGATAAGAGCGTGTATCCCTTGCAGAATTATCATTAAAAAATAATTAGACAATAGGAAATTTTCACATCGATTGCCACTTGAAGTTGTGGTTGAGAAGTCATTAGTTATGTACCCTACACTTTATTCTAGAAAGGTAAAAGATGGGAGCATTGGTAGTTGATACGCATCATTTTGCTAGAGCTCTAAAATGGAACACAGTTCGTATAAACCTCCACTTCTCAGTTGTGTACATAAAAAGCACACACCAACACACTAGAAGATAGTAAAATATGAGTTGGGCATCGAAAAACGTAGTTGATGCAGCATGAACTCTCCAGAAATGGATATTTCGACGTAATTTAAACCAGACAACTGCTCCAATTTTCGGCAACAACACTGAAAAATCTTACGGAATGAGAACCACTAGGTTTGTCCTTCGCATCAGGTTCATGCAACCTCCGAGCAAGCACAGGTAACGTGGGATCTAGTTCCTTCAAGTTGTCCCCTTCCTCATAAAAAAGGTCCAGTTAAAGTTCGATCACAGCCTGGAAATGAGGGTTATACTCCCTCTCTCCAGAATCTGTTATCAAAGTTGTTTATGAATATCTTCTCCATCACTTTCCTCTGAAAAAAGCCGTTTTGCACATTATTGAAATTTTGGAGGCCATTTTTGGAGGAAACCTTTTTCTGTATAGCTTTTGGAGGAAACTGTTTTCTGTATTTAGCTTGAGCTTGTATAATTGTGGAATGGATGTTCTCCCTGGAACATCATTCATTAATATAAACTAGTTGATTAAAGATATAAAGTGACAGTTGATTCCGAGAATATAGTGCCACTGCAAATTTATAGAGGTTTTGCTTGCATACTAATATAACTTCAATGCTATTTAAATCACATTTCACAGTAGCATAATATAGTGTAAATGGGGGCCGACTTTGCATTTACAAAATTACATTTGCACAAAAAAGGCGTATAGTGAGTAGTCACTTGTATAGGTCTATGGAACTCCAATAAAAAGAAATTAGCAGGAAGAGACCAATAACCCTGCAGCCCCAAAAAATTATGCTGTTGGTTTTAGAATAGAAAATTTAACTCAATGAGCAGATACCCAAATCCCAAACAACTCAAGAAACACAGCAATTTTAAGCACAAAATACCTCCAAGTCATTCAATATATCATTGAAATCTGATAAATGATGATAAACCTCAAAAGCAGTAGACAAGCTACCTTTGCGGAGGTACAATGCTGAAGATCTTGTGTTTTCAGGAAGATGTGAATTAATAACCAGAAAGAGTGAAGCCATTAGGATCATTATTCCAACCAAACTCAGGTATATCCATTTTGAGGGATATCATGGTCGCCAATGAATGAACCTAAAAAATGCATAACAAAAGAAACGAACCAATTGCATAAAAATGCATCTGGCGTACACCTGCTTTGGAAAATAACATATGTAATCCTATGTGGCTTACCCCTTTGTCAGTTCGGCTACTTCTTGCCCATCCAATTTTGTGCAAATCCCCAAAAATTGCTCTCTCTTATCCCACCAGCTCTCAAAATTGCCTTTTCTGCCATCTGGTTAAGTAAATCCTATGTAATACTTCTCGTCTCATGCAGCATTCCATAAATCAACAATTTTTTCGAAATTGAATAGACAAGCAATATGGTCATCATGGTAATAGGCATCAGAAAATCCATAAATTCATTTCGATGCAAGAACCAATTTTCCGTCAAAAGCTTCATTGTCACTTCACTCACAATACACTAAGAAACAAAAACTGGCATAAGGTGCCGTTGTTAGCACGGTGACAACTGATAAGCCACGACGATCAGAGAGAGCAAGAAAGAAGAATCCTAAATATATGGGATAAATGCAAAGACAGGAAGGATTTGTCATTTGCCACTGATAAGATTGACTTGGTCACTGATTGACTTGATCACCTCCAATTGTTATTATTCAATTGTTTTTATTTCTGTTGTTTGAATTATACTTGAATTAGCTAAGTAACCGTTTCTTGATTTATGCTTTGTAGTTACGTGGGTTGCTAGGCAATTTGCCTGTATATACATGTAGTTATCATCAATAGAGGCAGATCATTTTTATCCGATTCATATTACGAACACAAAACATATTAATTCTAGTGCTAATTTAAGCTGCTTTGACTGGGACCTCATCAATTGGTAGCTGCATTAAATGGCTACCAGTAAAGAGTGCATAGAGAACCTAGAAGCGGGACTTGGTGATTTACAGGAAGGGTTAAACCGACTGGAGCTAGGTGTTCCAACAAGTTACACCACTTGGAAGAAACTATCAACCACCTTTCAGAAGCTATGATGTCCAACTCTACGCCTCACAATCGATATAATGAACGTGAAGGATACTCTCGTAACAACAGGGAAGATCGCTAGGACGCAAATGGTAACCGATTGGTCTTTCATAAAAAATGGCCAAGCTTTAATTTCCTCGGTATTCGGGAGATGATCCGATAGTATGGTTCAACCGAGTGAATCAATTTTTTAGTATCAAAGTATCAATGATGCTAAGAAAGTCCGCTGGCTTCATTTCACCTTGAAGGAAAGCCAATCAATGGTGGCAATGGCTGTCTATAAACTTCAGAGAAGAGGAGAGCAATAAATTGGGAAACTTTTGACTTTTGAGGATGAGCTTTGGGCTAGGTTCGGACCATCCGAATGTGAAGACTTTGATGAAGCCTTATCTCGCATCAAACAGATTGGATCTCTACGTGATTATCAACAGGAATTTGAGAAGCTCGGAAATCGGGTTCATGGATGGACTCAGAAAGCTCTTATTGGGACATTCAAGGGAGGATTGAAGACAGAAATTTCTGATGGAATTCGAATGTTCAAGCCACAATCACTGAAGGAGGCCATCAGTTTAGCTAGAATGAAGGATGACCAACTATCTCGCCAACGCAAGATCTTGAGACCATCACCACCAGTTCGAACAACTCAAGTACTGCCACCAGCAACCCAAACACCTAATGCCACACCTTTCAAACGCTTATCGTGGGACGAGATGCAAAAAAGAAGAGCACACGGATTATGCTTCAACTGCAATGACAGATTCACTGCTGGCCACAAGTGTATTGGACCACAACTGTTACTTCTGGAACGATATACTGATGGATACATAACTAGTGGCATCGAGGCCACCGAGGAATGGTCACTGGGCGATGAGCATAAGAAGAATGAGGAGCCTGAGATATCTTTACATGCACTAACAGGTTGGTCCGCACCAAAAACCATGAGAGTAATTGCAAAAATTGGACAACTGGAAGCAGTTGTGTTGATTGACAGCGGTTCAACTCACAACTTTATTAGTGAAAAGTTGGCCAATTTGCTGCACTTGCCAATAATTCCTACCAAAACCATTTTCTGTATGAGTTGCCAATGGGGATAAGCTACACTGCCAAGGCAGGTTTGAGCAGGTGTAGGTCATGCTTCATGGTATTTCCTTTTCTCTCTCACTTTATTTCTTACCTCTAACTAGATTAGAAGTGGTGTTGGGAGTGCAATGGTTGGAACAATTAGGCTCGGTAATTTGCAATTGGAAGAAAATGACAATGGAGTTCAAATGGGACAATCAAGTAAGGAAGTTACAAGGGATGGATGTCAATTCCATCCAATCTGCATCAATGGACGTTGTAGCCAAAGAATTAAGGCAAGGGAATTCAATGTTTGCCATCTATCTGCAATCACTTCGAAAAGAGTCATGGCAAACGAATCACCCAGATATTGAACAACTTGTGGAAAAATATAATGATATTTTTCAGGAGCCAACATAATTACCACCATCAAGAGATGTCAAACGTCACATTCCTCTTAAAGAAGGTACTGGACCCATCAATGTACGACCCTACCTACAGGTATGCATATTTTCAAAAAGCTGAAATTGAAAAGCAAGTTCATGACATGTTAAAATTGGGGCTTATTCGTCCAAGTACTAGTCATTTTCATCATCTGTACTACTTATTAAAAAGAAAGATGGTACATGGTGTTTATGTACTGATTATCGGGCCCTTAATGTTGTCACCATCAAAGACCGATTCCTACTCCTACGGTAGATGACATGTTAGATGAACTTCACGGGGCATCTTACTTCACAAAATTGGATCTAAGGGCATGTTATCATCATGTATACGTACATCCACCATATATACCTAAAACTGCTTTCCGTACCCATAATAGTCATTATGAGTATCTAGTTATGCCATTTGGCCTGTGCAATGCACCCTCGACTTTTCATGCCGTTATGAACAATATCTTTCGCCCTCATCTTCGAAAATTTGTGCTTGTATTCTTTGATGACATATTAATTTATAGCCCCAATTGGAACATGCATCTTGAACATGTTCAAACAACTTTTGAAATTATAAAGCACCATAATTTTTTTTGTCAAAATTAGCAAGTGTGCATTTGGTCAACAAGAATTAGAATATTTTGGTCATATTGTTACTTCTCACGGTGTTGAGGTGAATCAAGGCAAGATTAATACCATGCTTAATTGGCCTCGTCCTTCTAACATTTTAGAGCTATGTGGTTTTTAGGACTTACAGGTTACTACAGGAAATTTGTTCGCAACTATGGCATACTAGCCCGACCTCTCACGAATCTTGCTAAAAAAGGGAAATTTGGATGGCAAACCAATACTGAAACTGCATTTCATAATCTCAACAAACAATGACTTCCACTACTGTTCTTGCCATGCCTAATTTCAATGAGCCCTTCACTATCGAGTCTGACGCATCAGGCGAAGGCATTGCGGCAGTTTTATCTCAACAAGGTAAACCTATTGTATTCACGAGTAGGGCCTTAGGAACTTCGAAGCAGTCTTGGTCTATATATGCCAAATAAATGTTGATTATTCTTGAAGCGATACGAATCTGGCGGCCATACTTGATAGAGCATAAATTCTATATTCAAATGAATCAACGAAGCCTAAAATTCTCACTGGAGCAGCGCATGGTCACGCCAGAACAACAAGAATGGGTCGCAAAGTTATGGGGTTATGATTATGAGATACTTTATAAGCCGGGCTGTGAGAACAATGCAGCTGATGCATTATCAAGGGTAACAAGCAGTGTAACTAGAGGCCATTTCTGTATCACAGCCATGAATTTGGGATGAAATCAAAGCTGTGGCAGTCGATCATCCTTACATGAACAAAATTCGGAAATCAGCTACTGAAAATCCAGGAGAACCATATACATGCAGGAACAGATTAATTATTTATAAAAATCGAGTGGTGGTCCCTCCAAATTCTCTTGTGATTACACAACTTCTTCAAGAATTCCATGATTCAAAGATTGGTGGTCACACAGACGTACATATAAACGTCTTGCCCAACAATTCTATTGGCTTTCTATGTTTCGAGTTGTCAAATTATGTATCAGCGTGTGATGTTTGTTATCGAAATAAGGCGGAAACACTCTTACTGGCAGGTCTTCTCCAACCATTGCCCATTCCTTGTCAAGTATGTGAGGATATCACTATGGATTTCATTAGGCTTGCCTCTATCCACGGAAGATACCATTTTTGTAGTAGTGGATCGGCTCAGCAAATCAGCCCACATCCATTCACTGTGAATACTGTAGCAGAGAAATTTGTCGAAGGAGTGGTTAAACTTCACGGCATGCCTAGGTCCATTATCAGTGACCGAGACCCAGTTTTCATCAGTAAATTCTAGCAAGGATTTTTTAAATTATCGGGCAACCAACTGAAAATGAGTTCTTCCTATCGCCCTCAGACGATCAATCAGAAGTCGTGAACCGATGTGTGGAACAATATTTCAGATGCTTAGTTCACCAAACACCACGTAAATGGAGCTCTCTTCTCTCATGGGCGGAAATTTGGTACAATACAACCTATCACATATCTACAGGGATGACTCCTTTCCAAGCTTTGTATGGACGATTACCTCCAACAATTCCGCAATACCACGTGGGAAACTCTCCAGTCAACGAGGTAGATCAAAACCTCGTGTCCCGAGATACCTTGCTTCAACAATTACAACACAACTTACATGCGGCTAGTAACCGTATGAAACAAGTGGCAGATTCAAAACGACGTGAAGTGGAGTTCCAAGAAGGAGATTTGGTTTATTTGAAGCTCCATCCATATCGCAAACATTCAGTTTTTAACATTGGGCAATTGGAGTTCGCAGAAGATAGGAAACCGCCATGGTTTCCGAAGGTTCAAAAACATGAAATTGTAATAAATAGGCCGAGAGGGTCTCGTCACAGGCTTGCTTGCCAACTCCAACGCCATAAAATCTTTTTCTCGTGTTTTTAATATATTATGATATATCATATCATTTTATATTATTGTCGTAGTATTTTTTATGTTTAATTAATATATTATTCTGACAGCAACATATAATGCTTTGACAATAACATTTCCTTTTTTTTGTGTTATGATATTGCCAGAACATTTTATGTTACTGTATAGCAATTTCATATTAAATTAATAGAATTACCCGGACAGCAATATAAAATACTCTAATAATAATGCTTTTCATTTTTTTAAACAAAATATTCTCTCTCAAGATATATTTTTTATAAAATGGATTCCCATGAAAGGGTTTTTTAATAATATAATCGATTTTTTAAAGATTATTTAACAATTTAACCGATTTTTTTTTATTAGCAAAGTAACCTAATGAAGTCGCCATCTGAAATAAACGACTTTCTTAAAATTTCTGATTTCTTTTGGTTTCGCCATGTCAGATGTCGACTTTTTTTTAAATTCTTAAAAAAACCTTATTTTTTTTGGTGTCGCCATGTCAGATGGCGATTTAGGTGAAGTCGAATACAATATTGCTCATTTCGTAAAGCAAAATCTTTTCGGCATTCATAAACAAATTCTGTTCAGAATTCGTAAACATTTTCTCTCCAGAATTCGTAAACCATAATCGTCATTATTTCCTCCGGTCGGCACATTGCAGGTACGTTGTTATACAAATAATCAAATTTAACAATATTATATATAATGTACTAATTTATAAAATTTGTCTTTATTTTTTAAGGTATGTCAATTAAAGTTTGTTGTGTTGGGGGAGACGATATATTACAAGATTCAGAATATGTTAGATATGATCGTGGTCCGTCGAAAGGCATGACAATATCTCGCTATTAATTATTTGCAGTTATTGAACGACGTATATGATATTACTGGCATCGACCGTAACCAGTTTATTCTGAAAATATATTGTAAATATATATTTAGTGATTTTTTGGGATGAAACAAACAATTTTTCCCGTTGACAGTGATTACAATTTAGCATGGGTATTGGATTCTGAACAAAATTATAGTTGTTTGGAAATGTATATACAAACAGAACGAAAGCTTTTATTACAGAAATGCCAACAAGTGGTAGTGGTCCATTTGTAGCAGTTACAGAAAGACCAACTACCTCTAGGATTCAAGAGGATGCTCCTATAGTTGCTGACAATATTGTTCCCGAGCCACTAGCAGACAGTTTTGTGGATTTTGGAGATTACATTCAGACTGAACCGGGAGGGGATTCCATCTGAGGATGAGTCTGTTGACGATGAGATTGATATTGAAGAAGTGTCAGTTAATGTACCAGACACAACCACGACAAATACTCATGTCCTTTATCCAACAATTCCATTTTTCTCAATGACACATCCCGAAGTATTTGGAGGATCATTAGACATTCCAACAAGTAGATGGAGGAGTTATTACGACTACTCCAAAGGGGATATCCATCTAGATATGGTCTTAAAAAATAAAGCTCATCTGCAGGCAGCTGTAAAGGATTACTCTGTACGTGTTACAAACGAGAGTACCGCGTTGTCAAGAATACAAAAACATTGTGGAAAATGGTGTGCAAACACAGTACAGAAGATATGCCTTGTAGATGGTACCTGCGGGCCTCGTTGAAGAAAAAAGTTGGATTATTCAAAATAAACAAGTATGGAGGTTCTCACACTTGCCTTTTGAGTGAACTGTCGGTGGATCATGCAAATTTGGACAAAAACATGATTGCTAGCTTGTTAGTGGGAATTGTTCAGCGTGATCCAGCTTAAGATATAAAGTATGTAATTCAAATAGTGAAAGATAAATATGGATTTGAGATCTCCAATGTAAAAGGATGGTTTAGTTTGCGACGTGCTGTTTGAGAATGTGTACGAAACATGGGAGAGCTCCGTAAAGAAATTGCCTTACTATATGAGAGCTTTGCAAAAATGGAATCCTAACACAGTCCTTGAGTGGGGTTCACATTGAAAATGCCAGACCAAGAGAAAAGACTTTGAATAAGTGTTCTGGGCCTTCCATCCAGGTGTAGAAGGATTTCAACATTGCCGCCGGGGTAATAAGTGTGGATGGAACACATCTGTATACGAAATATCAACATAAGATGTTGATTGTCGTGGCAATGGACGCTAATAATAAAATCTTACCTTTGGCATTTGCAATTGTTGACGAAGTAAACTTTGTGTCATGGAGATGATTTTTGGAGATGATTAGCAAGCATATTGTGAGAAGATATGAGGGTGGGGTATGTTCGATTTCTGACTGTCATCCAGGCCTCATTGCAGCAGCCGATTGTATTCCTGACTTCAAATTACCCCGTGGAGTACATCGATTTTGTTTGAGACTGTTTGTTCAAACTTTAATAGTCGCTTCAAATTCGTTCATTTGAAAGACTTACTTATGTTGGAGAGCGGGATCAGAAAATCAGGTCAGAAAATCTGATCGCACAATGGAAGAGATAAACCTTATAGAACCAAGGGCTTTTGATTACTTGAGTCGTATTGATAAATGTCAATGGTCGCTTGCTCATGACGGATGCTGGCGTTGTGGTATCATGACCCAAAATATGTCAGAATGCATAAATGGAGTTATGAAAGATGCTCGTCGACTTCCAATCACCGCCATTGTGCAATTAACTTTTGATCGTTGTGTGCTATATTTTTTCGAACGGCTTAAGAAGGACGAGCGAATGAATGATTCAAAATAATCAAGAATGGCCATATTATGTGTTTGAAAGATATGGTCGTATTGAATATCATTCCATCAATCATGATGTCCAGATGTTCGATTGTAGATGTCTAACCGCTTCTGTTATCACAAGAGTACAACTACGTAACGTAGGATGGGTAATTAAATGTGTGTGTATTTTAAAATCAGTGGAATGCTCTTGTGAAAAATGGAAAGAGTTCGGAATAACTTGCTCGCATGTGATCCAAGTGTGTCGAAAGTATGGCTTAAATGCTAAAACATTGTGAAGCCATATTACATATGAATGAATATTTGAGCACATATCAAGGACGATTCGAACCAATGTGGGGGGGAGAGAGTATTGAGACACCCCATGTTTACCACAACTCCACTCTGCGAAAAAGCAGAAGAGTAGGTCAAGATCGAAACAACACGCATTCAGAATGAGATGGACTGGCTAGAAGCCCGTGCAAGACAACAAATGGCTTCAACTTCTCGAAAAATAAATTTTTTAATGTGTAATTGATTGTATGTTTATTGTGTAAATGATTTACGTTATGTGGCATTATTGTACGTTTAATTATTGTATGTTTACGTTAGGTTATTGTACGTTGATTGTATGCTCACAGAAACATTTTTTTCAAACTTAATTTTATAACTATAAGATTCGGTTACTATTTACAACATAATGATGACTTCAACGACGAAGACGAGCTAAATTTCCTCCAGTACCACAAGGAGGATGATTGTCTGTCTTTTAACTCTTCGGTTGAACGACTTCTTCGCCCATTTCCCTTGCCGCAGGTGTGTTGGCAGGCTGTTGTTGAATTGACGTCAATTGAGGGAATAGAACTGGCGAGACATCGAAAGGTGAAGTCATAGATGCATATGTTGCAAACCCAATATTGGCATTTGTATCCATGCTGCTGAACTGGGGTTGAGTGTGACATGGGGGGATATGGCGTGAAGGGAGATAGATCATATGATGGTACAGGTACATGAATATACTGTGTCTGTACACATATCTGGCTCTGTCCACGTAGATGGACCTGCAATATCTGTCTGCATACGTGCAGATGTACCTGCAATAGATGGACCCTGCAATATCTGTCGGCATATGTGTAGATGGAGTGCCTGCATGGAATCGACGTGTATCCACATACTGGACTTCATTGTATGCCGGGGAGTTTCAGTTTCTGTCTCGTCTTCACGAGCCATCCCACCACATTGTCGAACATACTCCTGTGTGCCTCA